>OY992895.1:7359224-7610160 GCA_963921405.1 Cepaea hortensis
TCATAATGTGACTAGACGCTACTCGACACACGAAACACACGCACAGAACGGAACTTGTCAACGAAACTTTGATGGAAATGTTCAATTATGTATGCGTATTTCATGTGTCGATGAGTGGGTGGCCTGGGGACAGAATACTCCATTCACACTCTATAAACGGGTCTTTTACTAACAGAGTGCGTATCAGTGTACGACACTACACAACTATTTATACTTGGAATAAATGATGGTTATTCCGTGATGAATTTGAATAACGAAGACATAAACAATAGATTGCACGATTTATTGCCTGGCATATTTCGCTGCATCTCGTCAGGTACATACTGCAGAAATCACACAACTTACGTGAATTAACTAGATAAATCCTTCAAACTGAAATATACACATGTTCGCACAGTAATGTCGATTGTCTACCACGGTAATTTTAAACTGACTAACATGTCTTTCTGCTTGCACAAGGACGGCTTACGAAGGTTGATTATTATAGCTTCAGCAAACTTTAACAATCGACTACTTTGTGTGTTGAACAACACACGGAAGGCACTGTCTCTTTCAACCACGTGACCTCTCTCGAGCACATGTCTCTCGACCGATGAAGCCGGACTGTTCCGGTGTGTCGGCCTGCCTAGGCTACCATCTTCTGTGTGTAGTATCTTGTCCACCCAATTCGGAATATGTTCCGAAACCCTGCAATGTAACTGTCGCTCAGTTCTGCCTATGTAGATGGCCTCGCATCTGCAGGTAAATTGGTAAATACAATTTGATTTGGCGTACAAAGCTACAGGTTCTTTTACTGCTGGGACTGGGATTGGTGTGTTTCTGTACCTGATGACTAGAGCTGCAGCACAGAATGTTCGCTCGACTGCTGTGGTGAGCCGGTCCCGCAGACGCTGCATTACGTCATCTCCTCGGAAGGTTAGCTGGATGAAGCCTTAAACCGGAATGGGTACTCCACAGGATTTATAAAGCACCACTGCCAACAGCCCAAACCGAAATCAGAAGTAACTACAGTCCCTAAACTCAAAGTCTGAGTGGCGATAGAATGTGGCGATACAAAACGAGACAAAGCAAGTCAGGACAAACACGGTTACCATCGAAACTGTACATTAAAATGATTGTTTAAAAGCTTTTATTGAAACTTCGCGTGTAAACCACTGAAATGAACCCGGTATATTGTGCGCCCGAGGTGGTGAAACGCTGACATCTGACAAGGTCAGTCTATCAAACATTGATCTCTCCACGGGTATTTGTGTGAAATCTCTACAGGATGAACACTTGGTCTGTTTGCTTAGTGTGTATCCATCTGCAGCAATATTACTGCATTCAGCACCTTTCATGTCATTTACATCACGTTCTCTACCTCACAATCAATGGCAAACTACTTCGCGTAATCTTGCCAAGAAATCAACAATCAGCTGAAAGATGCTGATGTTGACAGCAATGTCATGTAAAGGATATGCAAACATTTTTATTTCTGTACCTCATGTTTTCTTCTCCTCCTTCTACTCCTAAATTTAACACAGTGAAGTGTTGAGGGGAGATGTACAGATTTTTTATGCACTCTTTCTATTGCTCTTTATAAATTGGTATTCATTTCTCGGTCTCCCTGGCCGGACTCCCTGGCCAAGGAGTTAACGACATTGTTCGTAATCCCGTATACCCACGTAGGGAAAACAGTAGCTGCGAGAATCGGCAGCGGTTCGCGCCGCGCTGGTAACTTACGTGGGTATGTGAGCCGGTCGCTCAGAAAGCAATGGCAAACAACTGAACGTAAAACTTGCCTAGTATATCAACAGCAGTTGGAAAATGCTGGTGTTGACTGCGACGTCCTGTAAGGGATATGCATCAACAACAAAATTCATTTCTCTAAGGTTGTTCTTGATAGTGATACCATCACTTCAGCTTTTATGTGGTCTTCCTCTTGCTCTGTATGCATTATATTTCTTGAGTGTGGCTCTTTGCGACAGATGGTATCAGGGCATTCTAGTGAGGTTTTGTTTTTTTAATGAAGTGCATGGTTTCAGATCACGTCGTCTTCTTGTTATTTCCTCGTTCCTAATTATATCTCATGCATCAACGGTGTCATTTCTAGAAGCGGTGTCCAACGGTTTAGACATTTCATTCAGAAGACTCGAGCTTTATCCGCTGTAGACAACAGGTTGTTTCCATGGAAGATGAAATAGTAATTTTAGCCTGTACACTGCGTGGTGTCTGCTCTAAGGCAGACCTCAGTCTTACCAGATTTCTGCAGGCATCGCCAGCAATGTCGTACACACCGTCACAATAGATAGCAGTTGTGTGTATGTGTTTTTTAAAGTTATTTTTGTGAAGATTCTCTTTATCAGTGAAGCGGTGGTGGCGTGGTGGTTAGTAAGTGTGCCTGCTAGCACAATGGTCCTGGTTCAATCCCCAGCATTGGCGGGATGTTGTCCCTGGCAGGACGGCCCCGGAGAATTGTCAAATCTGATTAAATTCAGTACAACTATACGGCGCGGAAGCCTGGACGTTGAACAAGCAATTAAAAAGTCGAAGAGAGACCCTGAAGATGTGGATATACAGAAGAATATGTCATATTTCATCGAAACAAAAACAATCAAATACAGAGGTTCTAGAATAACTGGGAATGAAAAGAGATGAAAGAAATGTAAAATATTTCGGCGACGTTAAAAGGTATGACACTCTTATAAAATCAATACTAGAGGGCAAGGTTGAGAGGTAGAAAGCAAGCAAGAGAGCAAGCAAGCAAGAGGTAGACAACGATACGAGTGAGAAGATAACATCAAAAGATGGACGAACATCAGTCTGACAGAATGTACTATCAGGGCGAGAGTCAGACAGTGTTGGAGATCCATTGCAGCCAACCTTCATTGTGGAGACGGCTACAGATTGATTGATATTGCGCCGAATAGTAGTGGTGAATACACAACATTTTGAAATATTAATTTTAGATCCATTGTTAATCTCTCTAAACATTTCGAGTTAAAAATCTACCCAAAGTATTTCAGGATCCTCGCCGGTGCTACGGAGTTCGTGCACTGAGTTGAGATTCTCCGGACTCAGGCTTGAGTTAGGTGTAGAACGGAGCACTTATGGGTTACAACCGTGTGCCGTGATGTTGATCCATCGACTAAACTAAACTAATCTCCCTAGATGTTAATACTGATTTCTGTTAATACTGATTTCTGTTAATACTGATACTGTCAACAATCCAACACCAACTGTAATGCTGTGTTCAGAGACGGTGGAAAGAACGCAGGCAATGAATTACCTGGGGATACGGTTTGATTGAAGCCTTGCTTATAATGTGCACATAGACCGGGTGATAGCAAAGGCCAAGCGGGGTTTGGCAGCGATGCGGGTGATGGCGGCAGCAAACTGTGAGCAGCGCCATCTATGTCTTCTGTACGAGGGGCTGGTCATGTCTGTTTTGGAGTATGCAATGGCAATCCTGACTGTCAGCCATAAGCAGATAGAAAGGATGGAAAGGATACAGAATGAAGCTATGCGCATTATTCTTGGATGTACAAGAGATACAGCATGCAAGGCGATGCGCTACCTTCTTGATTTTCCAACCATTGAAGAGAGAATGCAAGTTTGCAGGGCACGCGCCTACCTCAGAATTAACGCAAACACACAGCATCCACTGCATAGTGAAATTAGGAAGGTGAAGGGCAGCAGGTTAAAAAGAGGACGGTCGTGGATGGGTCAAGCCGAAGACATTCTTCAACAGGTGTGTTCACTTGAGGACTTAGAACCTGGCGAGGAGTGGGTGCAAGTGCCAACAGACTTCTGCACATCCTTTTCAGTTTGCATCCAACTAGATAGAAAATGCAGACAAGAAAATCCGGCTGCTGTGGAGGCTGAAGTACAAGCGTTGATTTTCGAGAATTCGCTAGACAGTGACGCGGTCATCTACACAGATGGGTCGGTCGTCCGACATGTGAGAAGCTCATGGGCCTTTACAGCTCGGGCCGGAGGGAGAATTGTGAAGGAGGACTCTGGTGCTTTCACTGAAACCACAAGTAGCCTGACCATGGAAGTCATGGCAGTAAGTAAAGCAATAACATGGCTCGAGACACAGACATTCACTAGGGCTTGTTTCCTTAGCGACTCAATGAACATGATCAAGAGGATAGAGGAGGGGTCGATCCGAAGAGAATGGTTGCTGCCTCTGGAGCGGTCTCGGCTGGCAAAGATTAGTTTCATCTTCGTGCCAGGGCATGCGGGAGTACAAGGAAATGAGCGGGCTGACAAGCTCGCAGGTGAGGCTACTGTGGAGGGCGGACGCGCCATGGACCAGGCTGACATTCTGAATGCTCTACGAGAAGTGAGACTTTTGCAAGAACCAAGTGATGACTGTGAATCTACAACAATGGCCAGACTGCGAGAGCAGCAAATTAAAAGAGGGGTGGCCAAACAAGAACACTACGCAGGAAGCCAAAGAAGATTGATAAACCAACACAGAACTGGCGTCGTTAGCCGCTACACGCTGCGGGATTTGCTGAGGAGGGGATCCGAGCACTTATGGACTGAATGGTCCGATGTGCAACGAGGATGATCTGTCGACTAACTAACTAACTAACTAACTAATACTGATTTCATGCTGTTGAAAACATTTTTGGCCATTCCTATTCTTTTTTTTAAATTTCTGCTTCACGTCTGCCAACATCTGTTATTACATGTCCAATATAGGAGAAAACTTGTTATTTGTTCTAGTAACTCACCGTTTACCTTGATGTTCATTGATGACCTCTGTTTTCCACTGCTAATTATCATAGTTTTCGTTTTTTGGATGTTAATCTAAGTCATATTCTGCACTATTCCTGTTCACTTGTTCCACAAGATATTGTAACTCTTGCTTGCTTTCTGCTAGTAACCCAAGATTGTTTATGATTCTTTCATTGATGTTAAATCCAGGCAGTTCGACTTGTATAAACAATTTTCTGTGTATAAGTTGAAGAGGCTTAAGGACAACACGCACACCTGCTGTACTTCTCTTTTTATCTCTATGGGCGACGAATAATTATTTCCGTATCTAATTGACGCCACTTGTTCCCAGTAGAGTTTACTAATAAGTCGGATGACCTTTCCGTCTACTTCTATATCTTGAAGGCATGTAATTAATCAATCATGTTGTACTCTATCAAAAGCTTTCTTTTAGTCTATTAAACATACATATATATATTTCTGAACTTCTATATATTTTTCAGTTAACATGCTCGAACGGATTATTGCTTCTCTTGTGCCATTGTTTTTGCGGAACCCAAATTGTTCTTCAGCTACTTCCTCATCTATTTTAGTTTGAATTCTTTCTTGTATGACCATGAGAAGTAAAAGTATCTTAGTAATATGGCTCATTAAGCTAATAGTTATGTAATCCTCACTATCAACAGCTCTTGGCTTCTTCGGTAGTGTGACGAAAATTGATGTTTTCAAATCCTGGGGATATCATTACATAATTCTGTGATCAATGCCAAAGCTGGTTAAGGATTTTATCATCTCTGTTGTTATCTTGTCAGGACCTGCAGCCTTTCCTTCTATCATCTTTTTAATAGTCTTTTCTACTTCAGCCTTTAATATGTGTGGTCCATCTTAAGCGTTATACAATGTTGGTTTATTGACTCTGCTGTCCCAGAATAAATCTTCTGTGTATTCTGTCCATCTTTTTATTATATCGGTATTATCAATTATAATTTCTCAATTCTTTCCTCTGATACAACAATTTCATGTTACATTATTTTTCTTCTTTGTAAATTTTTTTATATTTTCATGCAATCCTTTCAATCTGTGTTTTATTTCTAGATCCTCTATTTTTTGCATTTTTTTACAACCATTCTTCTTTGGCAACTCTACACATGTGACGTATTTCTCTGTCTATTAAAGTATATTCTGGAGTGTTATTTGCTTTCTTTTTTTTTTTAAATAGTAATTTTGATTAAGATTTCATCAGTTATCCACAATTGCTTTTTCTTATTTTCCTTCACTGGTAAGTTGGTATTCGCAATCTGTGTGCCAGTTTTTTCACATTCCCATTTTGTATTAATTTTCTCCTCAGGATTTTCATGTCGATATTTGTCTATGCTTTCAACGATTAGCCTATCATTTTTATTTTTTACTTCGACCAGGCATAGTTGACTTATGTCTGATTGTTTCAATGCTGATGTATCTATTTGAAGCGTCCTCGATGTCCTTATTCCTATGTTTTTACATTTTATTTGTGATTATATAACTAAAGGATTGTGGTCAGAGTTGATATCAGCACCAGGATATGTTTGGGCATTTTTAAACATTAAAAAAAAAATTTTTAATCATAATCTAGTCAGTTTGGTTTCTCGTTCTATCCCCAGGGCTTTTCCCACGTATACAGTTTCCTAGGATTAAGTTGGGATTATTTGATACAAATAATAAGATGGATTTCTTCGCAAAATTGTAGGCTATCAGCCAATCTCCTATGTCTTTTCTGGTTCCCATACCATGTTGCCCTACTATCTGCTTATATTTAGTTTCCCCACATTTGCGTTCATGTCTTCCATGACAATTAGGACCTCTGATGAATTTACAGCTTTCAGTGTTTGTTGTAGGCCTTCATGGTATTCTGCTAGCTGTTCATGACTATAATCAGTTGTTGGAGCATACGTCTGTAGGATTACTATGTCGAAAGGTCTTGCCTTAATTTTCAGTAGTATCCTTCTAACTTTATGAGCCCAGAATCCACTAATAATGTCATTTTACTAAAATTCTTACTTCTCTCTCGTGATGATCTCCTTCCGAGGTAATGAATGTGAATAGTAATAACACTGTCATATATAGTACGATTTATTGCCTGGCACATATCGCTGCATCTCGTCAGGTACTTACTGCAGATGTCACACAACATAAAGTAAAATAATTAGATTCATCGTTCAAGCTGAAATATACACATATTCACACAGTAATATCAGTTGTTTATTACTATGTGAGTGTATATTTCAGCTTGAACGATGATTCTAATTATTTTACTCTATGTTGTGTCACATCTGCAGTATTACAGTAAGTACCTGACGAGATGCAGCGAAATGTGCCAGGCAATAAATCGTACTATATATGGTTTGTGTCTTCGTTATTCAAATTCACTACGGGAAAACATTGTTTTAATAACACTGTGCCAATCATGTTAATTGCCTGGCCATAACGGTTCCCACAATGTTTGTGAAGCAGTATGCCCACTAGGCTGTTCAAACATCCGCATCAGATTTCTGTCAGGAAACCATCGAGCGTCCAGAATTGGCTGCACTATTCCAGCGGGAATCAACGCCCCTGGTCGTGACTCACCCTACAACATTTATATGATTGTCCGCTGTTGAAATATGTTTTGTTTTTTTCTCATGTCTGATCTCTTCCTTTGTTGTGATAATGAAATCATATCCTGTCTTTCACCTTCTCGTCAAGATTCTAATATACCCACTAGTTTCAGTTTATGAGCCTTTTCCATGACGTACATATCTTAGTGCGCCCTATAAAAGCTAGGATACAGAGCAATCAGAAATGCAATACGCTCACACAGTGGGGAATTGTGAAATACAATACGCTCACACATTGGGGAATTGTGAAATACAATACGCTCACACATTGGGGAATAAGTGAAATACAATACTTAACGATATTCGTAACTGTCCACGATCTGTCTGTGATATTCGCCTCTGTCTGTCCATGATATTCGCCTCTGTCTGTCTGTCTGATATTCGCCTCTGTCTGTCCGTGATATTCGCCTCTTTCTGTCTACGATATTCGCCTCTGTCTGTCCATTATATTCACCTCTGCCTGTCAACGATATTCGCCTCTGCCCGTCCACGATATTCGAAACTGTCCGTGATATTCGCCTCTGTCTGTCCGTGATATTCGCCTCTGTCTGTCCAAAATATTCACCTCTGTCTGTCCGTGATATTCACCTCTGTCTGCCCATGATTTTCGCCTCTGTCTGTCCACAATATTCGCCTCTGTCTGTCCGTGATAGTCACCTCTTTCTGTCTACGATATTCGCTTCCGTCTGTCTATTATATTCGTCTCTGCCTGTCAACGATATTCGCCTCTGCCCGTCCACGATATTCGAAACTGTCCACGATATTCGCTTCTGTCTGTCCGTGATATTCGCCTCTGTCTGTTCATGATATTCGCTTCTGTCTGTCCACAATATTCGCTTCTGTCTGTCCACAATATTCACCTCTGTCAGTTCATTATATTCACCTCTGTCTGTCCATGATATTCGCCTCTGTCTATTCATGATATTCACCTGTCTGTCCATGATATTCACCTCTGTCTGTCCATGATATTCACCTCTGTCTGTCCATGATAGTCACCTCTGTCTGTCCATGATATTCACCTCTGTCTATTCATGATATTCACCTCTGGCTGTTCATGACATTCACCTCTGTCTGTCCATGATATTCACCTCTGTCTGTCCACGATATTCACCTCTGTCTGTCCATGGTATTCACCTGTCTGTTAATGATATTCACCTCTGTCTGTTCATGGTATACTGTTATACGCCTGTGTCTGTCCAAGATATTCACCTCTGTCCATGATATTCACCTGTGTCTGTCCAAGATATTCACCTCTGTCTGTTCATGATATTCACCTGTGTCTGTTCATGATATTCACCTCTGTCTGTTCATGGTATACACCTCGATCTGTCCATGATATTCACCTCTGTCTGTCCACAATATTCGCCTCTGTCTGTCCACGATATTCGCCTCTGTCTGTCCACAATATTCGCCTCTGTCTGTCCACAATATTCGCCTCTGTCTGTCCCCAATATTCGCCTCTGTCTGTCCACGGTGTTCGCCTCTGCCTATCCATGATATTCGCCTCTGTCTGCCCATTATATTCACCTCTGTCTGTCCATGATATTCACCTCTGTCTGCCCATTATATTCACCTCTGTCTATTAATGATATTCACCTCTGGCTGTCCAAGATATTCACCTCTGTCTGTCCATGATATTCACCTCTGGCTGTTCATGATATTCACCTCTGTCTGTCCATGATATTCACCTCTGTCTGTCCATGACATTCACCTCTGTCTGTCCACGATATTCACCTCTGTCTGTCCATGGTATTCACCTGTTTGTTAATGATGTTCACCTCTGTCTGTTCATGGTATACTGTTATACGCCTGTGTCTGTCCAAGATATTCACCTCTGTCTGTCCATGATATTCACCTCTGTCTGTCCACGATATTCACCTCTGTCTGTCCACAATATTCGCCTCTGTCTGTCCGTGATATTCGCCTCTGTCTGTCCACAATATTCGTCTATGTCTGTCCGTGATATTCGCCTCTGTCTGTTCATGATATTTGCCTCTGTCTGTCCACAATATTCGCCTCTGTCTGTCCAAGATATTCGCCTCTGTCCAAGATATTTGCCTCTGTCTGTCCATGATATTCATCTCTGTCTGTCCAAGATATTCACCTCTGTCTGTCCATGATATTCATCTCTGTCTGTCCATGATATTCACCTCTGTCTGTCCATGATATTCACCTCTGTCTATCCATGATATTCACCTCTGTCTGTCCATGATATTCGCCTCTGTCTGTTCATGATAATCACCTCTGTCTGTCCATGATATTCACCTCTGTCTGTCCATGATATTCGCTTCTGTCTGTTCATGATAATCACCTCTGTCTGTCCACGATAATCATCTGTGTCTGTCCACGATATTCATCTCTGTGTGTTCATGATATTTACCTCTGTCTGTCCATGATATTCACCTCTGTCTGTCCATGATATTCACCTCTGTCTATCCATGATATTCACCTCTGTCTGTCCATGATATTCGCCTCTGTCTGTTCATGATAATCACCTCTGTCTGTCCATGATATTCACCTCTGTCTGTCCATGATATTCGCTTCTGTCTGTTCATGATAATCACCTCTGTCTGTCCACGATATTCACCTCTGACTGGTCATGATATTCATCTCTGTCTGTTCATGATATTCACCTCTGTCTGTCCATGATATTCACCTCTGTCTGTCCATGATATTCGCTTCTGTCTGTTCATGATAATCACCTCTGTCTGTCCACGATAATCATCTGTGTCTGTCCACGATATTCATCTCTGTGTGTTCATGATATTTACCTCTGTCTTTTCATGATATTCATCTCTGTCTGTCCATGATATTCGCGTCTGTCTGTCCATGATATTCACCTCTGTCTGTCCATGATATTCGCCTCTGTCTGTCCGTGATATTCACCTCTGTCTGTCAGTCAAGTTACTTGATATTACCAGCCCCGCTGCTATCATAGATCTGCGTGTTAAATTTCTGCTGCCCGGCTTTCGTGTTGGCAAATCAATACTTATGAACGTATGGAAATATTGCTAAAGTGACCAGAAGTTTTATCTCTGGATTTTACTGGCAGTTATGTTAGGAATGTTCAATAAATCTCCACACGTATCAAAAGCTTGGAGTCCAGTTACATTGTCCTCATCTCCTTCATTATTATTCTTGGAATGTCTACACAATAGGTAGACGGTTGGTGTACATTGCTCTAACTGAGAGCTTGTTTTGAGAAACCCCAAATAGCTTTATGTGGATGTTGGTCTCTGTTGGTATACCCGGGAATGAAAGCAAATTTGCTAGCTAAAGAAGGAGCACAAAGGGACCAAACAACAACTGATCACTGGAAAGAAGGTCATTAAGAAGATGCAGCGAAAAACGAGACAGTTATGAGTATCTTGATCTAGCAAAACGGGTGGACCTGTTGCGTATCATAGCAGGATACAAACAAGCCAATAGTTACTGACACTGACTGAAATTGTTGGTCCCGTCAATCATGGGTGCATGTGGTCTGGCAGAACACACAGCTGAACATATCCTTCACCACTGCCCTCGTATGTTGGGTCAGTTTCCTGGTTTTCTCTCTCTCTCTCTCTCTCTCTCTCTCTCTCTCTCTCTCTCTCTCACACACACACACACACACACACACACACACACAGAGAGAGAGAGAGAGAGAGAGAGAGAGAGAGAGAGAGAGAGAGAGCCTTGTCTTTCACACACCAAGAACAGCAGCAGCAACACAACACAAGCAACTGGGATCAATCACGTGGACACCTATTACCATAATGAGCCTGGCCACTGCCTGAGCCTGTAATACCAGTGTGCTATTTCAGGCTTTTCTTCCTGACATCTTTGGCCGGATATTTACATACACACTGTATGTGAGGGAGTGTGTGTGGTCCAATCCACCATGGCCAACTTTTTAAAATGAGACTTACACTATTAATGTAATACTGGATTTGTGTGTTTCTTGTTTCTTTGTTGAGTGAAATTTGTTGGTTTTCATCTGCAGTGTTGCCATGATCCAGGTGTGAAGCTTTGACTGCCGTCTTCTCCTCCTCCTCCCCCTCCTCCTTCTCCACCTCCACCTGACAACTCCACAAGTGTCCTCCCTGGTCCCCATCCATGGCTGATCATGAAAGAGGGGACAGTGCGGAACTGGTTTCTGGGAATGGCAAGAAAGAAGCGAAGTCGAAGATGCCAGACTGGAGCAGGTAAATATAACAATTTAAAGTGTTTGCTTATGCATATCCTTATTTTTAACAGGACATCGCAGTCAACACCAACATTTCTGCTGCTGTGATCTCCTGGCAAATTTACGTTCAGTAGTTTTCCATTGCTTTTATGAACGACCAGCACCGATACCAACGCGAAACCAACGCAACGCGGTCTGCTACCAAATCTTGCGCAGCTGTGTTTCAAACTCGTGTATACGGGATTACGAAACGCGTCCGCAACACCTTCACCATGGATACCCTAAAGTTAACAATCAATAATAAGTAATGAAGAGACTCAGAGGCCAATCCCCTGTTGACAAAGCAAACATCATCTGAAGACTCAGTCTTATTCTGCTTGTCTATGCATATAAAAGCAAAGAGCACTGGATATGGCGGGCATGTGGGTGTGATGGCTAGGATGTGACACAGACATTGGCAGGAGCAGGGTAGAATGTTCAATGCCTGCACTCCACATTCGCTACACAAGGGCAAGACTGGTCATCTATTATACCTCCGCGCTTTCAGGCATGAAACAACACGAGAAGCTCTGATCACTTCACATACTCACAGGAGGCTGCTGCCACGGAACTGTTTTGTCTTCACATGACAGATACTGGAGTTGGGTTATGAAGTGTTTGGCCTTCACATATTATAGACCAGTGCATCTCAACCGGTGGGGAATTTTAGGGTTTCCGGGTGGTGGGGAGGGGGGGGGGGAGATTAAAATTATTTCTAGATCGCATTAATACAAGAACCAGTTACTTTATATTGTTTTTCCATCTAAATATTACGGTTCTGTACTTCTCGCCCTAATGAAATTCGTTTTATAACGTAAGTAGACCCGCAAATCACGTTTTATGTAGACGTCTAGACTTGTTCTAGTATGTGTTATTAAATTAAGCTTCCATTTTTATGTATACTGTGTAAGGGTAAAGGGGGGGGGGGGGGGGGATTTATAGGGAGGAAATTCGAAAGAGGGGAATGACGTTCTAAACATATGGTAAAGGGGGCATAGGCCATAAAAAGGTTGCGAACCACTGTTCTAGACTCTGGTATCATCAAGTTCTTCATTGAATTTAGTGTTCAGCGTTGGCTTCACCATTGCCTGTAGTCCTTGTTTGGATGGATTCCTGGTGCTGCCAGACCTGCACTCCTGTCTAATACATGTATTCAGGCCCGCGTTGCCGAATGGATAAGAACGCGTGTTCTTAAACATCCGTTGTTCTGATGCCGAGGTAAGCGGTTCAACCCCTACACCGGACAGCTGGACTAAAATGTTGACCTGTCGTCCTTGACTTGGGGACGTTAATTACAAGTACCTCTGAAGTCGAAGTGGGTTCACCTGATGGCGAGGGACGCTGGTATTAGGTAAAGTTAATCCACACGCAAAATTCAGTCCAGCACTACTAGACGTAGTATTATGGACTACGCTTGTGTTCAAAGCGAACGAGCGCCAAATAAAACAAAAACAAATTCCATAGTTGCTGTGATCCGTGACATACATCCATGGTGCTCACAATATAACTGTGCCCTCTCAGTGTTGATCCAGGAGTCCTGTCATGTGCTCTATGTGCTGCTGTTTCCTAGCTACACCTGTTGTTAATCTGAACATTTGTATTCTAACTATTGATGTACATCCATTCTGTTGCAAGCTCTCATTTCAGTTCATCTCTCCCTGGGCATTCAGAATATTGGCTCTACCCAGTGGTTGGCTTTCTAGTTTCGTTTAGTCGACTGATCAACATCACGGCCACAAGTGTAACCCATAATTGCTTCGTTCTCCTCCTAATTCAAGTCTGAGTCTAGAGAACTCAGCTCAGTGCATGAACTCCGTAGCACCGGCGAGGATCCTGAAATACTTTGGGTAGATTTTTAACTCAAAATTTTGCCCGGGCAGCGCCGTTAAACTACTCTTTTTCAATTTCCAACTGCCAGGGGATTTTTTACGTGTGCAGCACGGGCGTCCGATCTCACTACCAAGAGACCAGGGGAAATGTTATTACTAGTAGTCCACGTGAAAAAAAGATCCCGGTTCTAACCGGGGCTTGAACCCGGGACCCCCAGCACTCGAAGAAGACACCATACCTCAAGACCACGCAGCCCCCATAGTTCAGATCTCATAACCATTGAAAAGAGAGCTGATAACACAGGCTGCACATGCCATTAGTTCAACTGGTTATTGCCCTCCACCTGTTGGTTCAATCATTCTGTCAATAATCTACCAACAGGTTCGATTTAAACAAGAACCAGCAAGAGGCATCACAGCCCAAGTCATACAGTTCAACTGATGATATCAGTTGCAGAAATGCTGAAATGTTGGTCATTGTCTCTCATCTGTTGGTACAATCATTCTTTCAATAATCTACCAACAGGTTTGGTCTAAGCAAGGACCAGCAAGATGCATCGCAGCCCAAGTCATACAGCTCAACTGATGATACAGCTGAGGCAGGCTTCCATGCTGGAGATGTTGCCCAACATAATGAGCTGTTCAGGGAGCAGGAGGTAAGCCAGCATTGTTGATTGCTGTAACCAGTCTGTTGATAGCTATGGGCAGTTTGTTGATTGCTGTAGGCAGTCTGTTGATAGCTGTAGGCAGTTTGTTGATTGCTGTAGACAGTCTGATAATTGCTGTAGGCAGTCTCTTGATCTCTGTAGGCAGTTTGTTGATTGCTGTAAGCAGTCTGTTGATCGCTATAGGCAGTCTGTTGATCACTGTAGGCAGTTTGTTGATTGCTGTAGGCAGTCTGTTGATTGCTGTAGGCAGTGTGTTGATTATTGTAGGCAGCTGTTTCATGACATCAGTCAACACACTGATAACGGGAGGTGAAAACATAGTCAGTGTTGATGCCATAGTTTCTTGCTCGCTTGCGTTCACTGGCTGTGAACTCCAGCGTGAAGTCCTGTATGTCGGATGAAGACATCCTGTTGTCCAACATCAGTGTGATGTCATACAGGACCTGAGGTTTGCGTGAGTATCCGTTGTCCCATGTCTGGCTTATTGGTATGCAGACTGGTGGTTCCTCGCCGTGCAGGCAGATACTCTCCGACTTCGGAGGAATCAGCCATCCTATTACATTAGCCAGGACCCCCCAAGGGACCTGTTGCCCAGGACGCATGACTAGGACGTGTTAGTAGGTCTTGGCCAGTATAGAGCCTGGCCCTGGTGCCTTGGAAACACCTCTGCGTCCCGATGTCATAGTTAAGTTACAGTTAAGTTTGGCTGGTGAACTCTTCATTTAAGTCAAGTCAAGGATTCCTGTTCAAGCCATGATGAATATTGGGTATATGGTGCTAAATATATATATTTAGACCAATCAGCACTTGGCAGGCGATGAGGTCACTATGATGCTGGGTGTATTTACTTTCCAGAAATGTCCCAGGTACCAATTTTAGTCTAGGTTGACCTGGGAATGTCATTGAACAATAATTCCCGCCTTGGTTGGGATTTGATCACATGACCACTGGGCCAGCAGGCAAGTGTGTTAGACACCAGTAGCCCCGGGAAGGTTAACCTGGTCAACAAATGCCCGCAGAAGTCGGATGTGTCGGCCTAACGGCGCAAGAACACAGCTCTGCTGTAAACAGGCACAATGCAGTCACATCCGGGGAAAAAAAAACTCCGGATGAACGCAGAAGAAGAAGAAGACACCAGTAGTGTGGCTGCCAACTCTTGGTGTGGACGCTCAACATCTGCCTCTCTATAATCTCGTGCTTGTTGGTAAATGTCAGGTCCTGATTGGTAATAGTCACGGGAAGCTCATGACTACAGATTCACTTATAGTTGAACATTTCACCACACGTTAATACATTTAAAAAGAAAAAGTCTTAAAAGTCGAGAGGATCGACTTCATTGCACCGGATTTTATCCCATATGGCTAAGTCTATTTCCGCAGGGCGACATGCCGAAAGCGTCGCACAAAGCATGAACTCTGTAGCTCCAGCGACGACCCCCAGGAGTCTCAGAGAAAATTGCACTGGTGAAACGAAAGATGTAGCCCGCAGTTGAACCCACAACCTGCGGAGCACAAGGCAGATGGCTTGGCTCCTTCACCACGGAGACTCCTCGCATGTAAATACACAGATGACCACAATGACTTGCGGAAATACTAGCATGGAATAAAGTATGGTGGTCAAATAACAGATACTGACTTTTGGGTGTGAAGTGTGAAGCCTTCATATATTCTAGGTCACAATATAATTAGGTGGGTGGCTAGTTCTGTCGTCGCCACCTTCTCCTCCCAGACAATTCTCAGAACAGGCTTCAAGTTGTCTGGTGCCCATTCTTGTAAGGCTGGGTCAACCCCAGAGCCTATTGTGAGCTGGAATAAGTAATCCTGTCTCTGCTGGAGCCAGGCCGCTGTCTTGGCAAACAAGCAGACTTTACCACTGTAGCTCTGTGAAGTGGAACATGAGCCATGAATTTGACTGAATCTTGTCATCTAGAATCTTAACTACCGGAGCTACTCTAAGTGAAGTTGGTAAGTTTGGGACAATGTTTGAGCCACTTCAAGTGGCACACGGTATACCAAGAATTTAGAGCCCCATTGTATTGAATTGTTCCCTCTTGCACAGGCAGAGGCAATCTGGGGCTGTGATGTCTTGGTGCCGATCTCCCTGGTCTAGGGGTTACACGACTTTCTCTGTAATCCTGTATACTCTCGAGGGTAACGTGACGTGCACGAGAATTGATAGCGGTTCTCTTTGCGTCGGTAACTTACGGGGTATGTGAGCCGGTCACCCAGAAAGCAATGGCAAACTACTGAGCATAATCTTGCCAAGAAATCAACAATTAGCTGAAAGATGCTGATGTTGACAGTGATGTCCTGTAAAGGATATACGAACTAAACAAAAAAAAAGATGTCTTGGTGCTGTTCTAGTTATCAAGCAGTGTGCTCATTGGGAGTCGGCTTGTAAATGTGAGGTGTGCAAGATATAGGTGCTTAGCTTCTACCATCATCCTGGAACATGTCTGTGACTTTGAACAATGAAAACATAAACAATAGGTTTCACAATACTGGGATAGATAGCGTGTTGTTATTTCAGATATTGGATTTGTGTGTTCATCTATTTAAATACACTGTATTGTTTGTGGTTGACACGAGTGAACATCCATTATTTGGTTATGTTCTGATTTTATTTGTACTGTCAGCAGTATGAACAAAGCAGGTGCATTCTATTGTATGACCTGTATATTGATCTTTGGGTTTATGCTAGACAACATTTAATTCATCACAGTGTGCACACGTGCACATACACACACATACAGGCGCACATAAATAAGACACAGAACTAATAAATATTGAGTTATTAAGTAAAACACACACACATATGAACAAGCCTTAAACGATGGCAGATATTGAACAGATAAAGATTAAGTCTTAAGTAACACATGTATGCCTCTATCTCTCTTTGTCTGGTCTGTATCCCCTGACCTGTCCATCATAGATACCGTGCCAGTAACTAAGCAATCATCATCATAGATCATGGGGTCATTGGGTCGTGCAAGTACTTCTACCGCTTCAAGGTGGAGACATACAAGAGAGGTACTGGTTGAATGGCAATATTGAGATGGTGCTGCGGGAATCTGGATCCCAACAGATACAATGGAACTGATGTTTTTTTCTCTGAACATGTGGTCGCTGTTTTGTTTGGCTCTAGTGATGATAAACATGCTTTGGTGATCAGAAGAAAAATGTTGAAGCACTCCCTTAAACTATAGTAACAGTAATAGTACCTTAGTCTTTAATATCCTGTTCAACCCTTCTGAGTTATGATTAGGGTGTATAGTATATGTTGTTAATTCTGATGATGAATTTCAACCTATGCTTTGATATTTTATAAAGTAAGGATTTTTAGATTGTTCTCTCATATAGTTATGATATTCTTATTGTGCTAACCATATTCATTCCTATGAGACTTCTGCCCCAATGTGGCAGATAGGCTTTTGAGCTGTTAATGCCTCTGGAGTGTTTTTGCTTATGGCTACGGTTTGCTTACGCATTTTCCTCATGTTGGATGGTAGTGCATGATTCCCTCACGCAGCTACTGAGTTAAGTGCGGGGAGTGACACTGTGAGCTGTGGATTTCATATAGAATGCTTTACATCTCTCCATGGTTGTTTGTATTGTGAACTGCATGTTCAGAAAAATGGTGGGCGGCCGGTTGCTGAACTACCTGGCATTGCTATATGCAGTAATGTGCGTGCAACTGCTGCTTTTCTGGTGACTGATGAACAGTAATTTTCATGGCAGACTCTTGGGTTGGCATTCTGGCAGTGCCTTATACATGTATGCCTGTGTGTGCTGTTGCTTTGTCAGGACTGTTGTTTGTTCCACTTTTCACATGGGACAGTGAGGAGCATTTTGTGATATTCACTGGCACAGGAATGGAGCATTATGGGGTGACCCTTTTGCAGTGAAGTTGGACTAACTAATCCTTATGTGATTATTTTCAGCTTTACAAACAAACGAACTTTATTTTCAAATGGTCACAAATTGGGCACGCAAGCCCGTCTTACTTTCCGCCCATCCAATCACTCATCTTTCATTAATCATTGTGTATATTACATTCATATAGGAAAATAACATTGTCAAATTAATGTTGTAAACATAAGCAATGCATATTACCGTGTTATGAGACAAGCAGGCAACTCTGTGGAAACAAGACCATCACTTCCAGATCAAATCATTATTCTATCTACGCCTCAGAACAGGGCACACTAGATTACTCAACCACATGTATACAACATTCAAGGTTGACGAATCAGTCATGTGCACGTGTAGATTGGCGCCGCAGACAGCAGAGCACATACTCCAAGACTGCCCAAAATACGACATATCTAGGCAAACCTTCTGGCCTAGAGAGACAACAGTGGAAGATAAACTATGGACAACAGGGTGAACTAAAACAGAAAGTGAAGTTCATACAAGAGACAACATTGCATACACAGACAATTTTCAAGCGAATGAAAGAAGAAGAAGAGGAAGACCATCCCATGAGGATGTTGTTGCCAGAGTTGATGTGCACATTTATCAGCCAGCACGGTGACTTTTAACGGCTTGTTTTCTATCTGTAGAATCCACATTTTGTGAAATTCCACTCAAAGACATGACACGATGAAGTACCTGTCTGTAGACACAACACTTGACTAAGATCATGATAACCAGTTTTGTTCTTGTTGTTGTTGTCGTCTTATTTCTCTGCCACACTTTAGCACATCCATGCTTTAGCACATTCATGCTTTAGTGCATCCATATACATCATATTTGATATATTTCCCCACTACTCGTGTACACTCTTTCACAACTGACATTTAAAATTTTGTTCATTTCAGAAATATTTAGTGTAAGTATTATTGTTATTAATAGTATTACTTATTTTACTAACACTTATTTTTTATTATTATTATTGCCATTTTCACTTTGAAGTATATTTATAACACTGTGGTAGTGTGTTTGCTGTACATTGATGATGACTTTTGGTGAAGTGTTTCATTGTTGTGCTAAACTTTTACCAAGGTATCCATTGACATTTTATGATGACTTTATTCTCCAATGATATTGTTTACATAGCAACTGCCTCACTCTTCAGGTATCCCAGCAACCTTGGTGGAAGTCCAATTTCTTCATCTCCCAGCCCGTCCTATTTGGCACCTGGGATGGTGTGTTCACCTCCTGTTTGGTCAACATCCTCAGCGTTGTCATCTTCCTGCGAATGGGCTGGATTGTTGTAAGTTTGTCGCACGAGTGATTGATAACATCTAGCGTCAAATTGCTTTCATTCTCAACACGAGATAACAAGGGGGAATGGGCTGGATTGTTGTAAGTCTGTCGAATGAGTGATTGATAACATCTAGCGTCAAATTGCTTTCATTCTCAACATGAGATGACAGTGGGGAATGGGCTAGATTGGTGTAAGTCTGTCACACAAGTAATAATATCTGGTGTCAAACTCATCCAAAGTCAACATGAGATAACATTGGGGAATAGGATGGATTGTTGTAAGTCTGTCACACAAGTGATGGCACATAGCATCAAACTGCTCCCAATCTCAACATGAGATAACATTGTGAATAGTCTGGAGTGATGTAGATGTCTGACTTTAAACTCACGCAGACCTTCTGTGATTCACAGCTGGCCTTGTATGGAGTTTTACACAAAATCAGAGACAGTGATGGTTTACTGATCCTGAGGTAGTGCATCAGAATCTAGTCTTTTCAGACAATGATGAGAAACTATGAGGACTTGTGTGCATGTTGTGCATATGTTAACAATTGTTGGCAAATGGAAATCAATAAGAGCAGATCAAATAGGTCACTTCTTCTTTTGTCCTTTCTTTGCTATCACCTGTAGCTCCCTGTGAGTCATCTCCTTATTATCCATCTCTGTCTAATTCTCTTCTCCGTATGTCTTTAGGTCTCCCACTATTTTGTTCACCCTGCGGGTTCCAGACAAGGGAATGTCTAGTTATACTATCGCCAGATTTTCTCAGTCTGTGTCTTATCCATGGCCAGCATCTTTTCTTCACCTTTCGATTCACTGGGATTTGGTTAGTTCTCTCCATGAACTCCACATTGGTGATTCTGTCAGACCATTTTAGTCCCACTATTTTGCAGACACCATTTAATGAGTGTGTGCAGTTTATTAGCAATTCTTTAAGTCATCCCCATGTGTCTGATCAATACAAAAGTACTGATGTAACATTGGAGTTAGAGTCTAAGTTTGTGGCTAAGTTTAATTTCCGTTAACTCCCACAAATGTCCTAGTTCTGTGAAAGCTCCTCTTGTATTTTGTATTCTTTTTTCAATATCTCTAATTCTTCCCTCATGTTTATGTACATTGCTTCCCTGTGGGGTGTATGGTTCCACCTCTTGGAGTGAGGTATCACCAGATGAGATCAGGTTGTTATTTGCTTGATTTAATCTCATTATCTTTGTCTGTACCCTGTTTAGAACTAACTGTTGTGACTTCTCATCAAGAATAGGCCCAGTCAAAATGTCAGGGAATTTATGGAGCGTCCACGTGCAGCGAAAGTGATCCGTTACAAATCAAGCTAATCATTATGATGGTCTTATGACAAAGGTGTTTTAAATCTGGCTTAGAAGTATGTAGTCTAAGTCTGGCTTAGAAGTATGTAGTCTAAATCTGGATTAGACATATGTAATGTAAATGTGGCTTTGGGGTATGTAGTGTACATCTGGCTTTGGAGTATATAGTGTAAATCTGGCTTTAGAGGTTTGTAGTGTAAATCTGGCTTAGAAGTATGTAATGTAAATGTGATTTAGAAGTATGTATTGTAATCTGGCTTGGAGGTTTTATCATAAACCTGGCTTAACAGTATTGGCTGTAAACATGACTTTGGGATGTCTGCTGTAAACTGTGAGGCAAACAGTCTGACTCCTAGGTCACATACACCTAGAGTTGCCAGATTGTGTAAGTGAGAAACCTGGACATTTCTTTTAAGTGTAAGAAGAATCAAAGATGTGACACACAGTAATATTCTCACTTATAAAAGGGGGGGTTTTAAAGGCGAGACAATCAACATCATTGCATCAGGTTTTATCCCATATGGTCTCTATCCACAGATGACCTGTGCTTATACTTTAGCTTGAAACTAATTCTGCACAAGTCACAGCATGCAGAAGCCAACTACTTGCACTGGCCACAAGATAATGAAAACGAGACCACTACTTTTGTGCGTGCAGACATTTGATGTTTTCTTCTTCTTCTGCTGCGTTCATCCGGGGTGTTTTTTCGGGCGTGATTGCGTTGTGCTTGTTTACAGCAGAGCAGCGTTCTTGCACCATTAAGCTGACACATCCGTGTTCTGCGGGCATTTGTTGACCGGGTTAACCTTCCCGGCATTTGATGTTTTCACATTAAACAGTTCTACCAACTAAAAATCTAAAAATATTTGGATTTCATTAAATCTTTAATTTTTTCTTTTTTTTGGTGCTTACTCGCTTTGAACTCAAGCGTAGTCCGTACAGACTACTTCTAGTAGTGATGGACTGAATTTTGCTTGTGGATTAGCTTTAGTTTTCCCTATTAACAATGTCCCTCGCCATGAGGTGAACCCACTCCGACTTCAGATGTACTTGTAATTTATGTCCCCAAGGTCAACATTTTAGTCCAACTGTCTGGTGTAGGGGCTGAACCCCTTACCTCGGCATCAGCACACCGGATGTTTAAGAACATGTGTTCTTATCCATTCAGCCATGCTGACCTCTAAATCTGTCATTTGAAAGGAAAAGAAAACCAGGAGAAACGAGTGTACCGACAGAATTTGTGGGGACACTTGTTAAAAAAAGGATGTCTGATAACCCTACCTAGACATCTATGGCGGAGTGACAAACAGTTTGATGCCAGTTGTGGGAGGGATTGGGTAAACTGACAACACATCTATGGTGGAGTGACAAACAGTTTGATACCAGGTGTAGGAGACATTGAGTAACCTGTCTGTGGTCTATACTCCACAGGGCAATGCAGGGATATGGCTGGCCGTGCTAACCGTGTTCTTCTCCATCTCTGTGGTCCTCATTGTGGCCCTGAGTGCCATTGGTGTGTGCGAGAGATGTAAGTTTGAAAGCGGCGGCGTCTACTTTCTGATCGCTCACATCCTGGGAAGCAGAATTGGGGCCAGTGTCGGCATCATTTACTGCTTTGCTCAGGTAAGTTGTTGTCTTAGTCTAGTGGTTTGTTTACTGACCTACCAACACTGTTGTCCCACAGTCAACCGTCGCTAATGGAGAGATCTATTTGTGGATATGTCTGTAGGTCATGGGCCATCTCACAGTCATTACAGAAGAATATCATGGCTTATCAAGGTAAATGTTATAGAAAAGTTCTTAAAATATTGTGGACCACGAAGGAAGAAAATATTGAAAATCTGAAAGATATGAACATTGAAGAAAGCTGGCTCATACACGGCTCCATGCTTCTGAAAGTGACATACGTTGACCATCTGACACAGAACAGTGGCTTGGAGAGACAATATGGAAGGCATGGCTCTTGGAAGGAGAAGCAGCGGTTGACGACACAGAGATGGACACAGGACACTGCAAAAACCTGGAGCATGAAGGCGAGTGAGGCAGGAAGACTGATAGGATATCAGTGGGCCATGATGATAGCGACCTTCTGCAAAGTATCTTCCACATGATGATGATGATATGGCTCTGAGAACGATGGAGATGGAGTGGCATAGATGTACATCATCCACTCCAACTCAACACATTCTAAGTTCAAAGTCAGTTTTGAATGATGTTTGCAAAGAAGGTACCCAAGGATTGTGTCCCTTGCCCTTGGCCCCAGGGTACTGGACCAGAAGCTTCATCTTCTGTGATCAGGATGAACATGTAGGAGGCACCAGGTGGATGCTCAGCACATTGACCATCCCTTGGCAGTTGCAGACAGTAACAGAAGTCGAGTATAGGATCATTTTACATGCCTGGAGGCATGATTGGTATATGGTTCTGGCTTCATTTAGAATAATTTGGGCATAATCTCTCCTTCCTCTCTCTCTCTCTCTCCCCCTCCCTCCCTCTCTCTCCCCCTCCCTCCCTCTCTCTCTCTCTCTGATTGGGTGGGTATGTAACTGAGTGTTTGTGTAAATGATATATTTATGTATGGATGTGAGTATGCATGTTTGTGTTTATTGCATATGTGAGTGTGTGTGTGTATGTCTTTCTGTCTAGCTCATTATTATGCCAGCCTGCCTGTCTCATAACATGTTAACATGCATTGTTTGTGTTCAAAGCATTCATTTGACAATGTTTTTTACTATGTGAATGTAATATGCACAATAGATAATTGATGTACAAAAGATGAGTAGTTGGAAGGGCCAATTGTAACACGGACCTGTGAGCCCAATTTGTCTTCTTCTTCTTCAGCATTCCGAGCCATTGAGGTTCTTTGCTGCAGATACAAGCTGTCTCCATTCGTCTTTCTGGTTGACCTTCTCTTGCCAGTCGCCGATGCCAAGTGCTTGTAGGTCTGTATGTATATTATCTCCACCATCTTCTTGGTCTACCTCGGGTCTACGGTCATTTATGTCCTGAGTGTAAGCGAGTTTTGTTTCCCTATTATCTTCCATTCTTTCTATATGCCCCAGCCATTGTAGTCTATTAGCCTTCATGATACCAGTGATTAGCGGGGACTTAAACAGATCATAAATGTCTTTGTTGCTTCTTCTTTTCCACTCTCCACTTTGTGTATCCCTAATGGGCCCAAAGATGCGTCTTAAGACTTTGTTCTCAAAGGTTTGTAACAAGGCCCAATTTGTGACACCTTAAAAATAAAGTTCTCTCTCTCTCTCTCTCTCTCTCTCTCTCTCTCTCTCTCTCTCTCTCTCTCTCTCTCTCTCTCTCTCTCTCTCTCTCTCCCCCTCTCTATCACACACATACACATGCACACTCACATGATCCTCTATCCAAGGCTAATTTTAGATGCTAACTGGATATTCAAATCTACAATGTCTGGGTCTCAGCTTGACATCCAATTATAGTGACATCAAACATCCGGGCTCTGTTGAATGTTGAGTCATGCAGGTGAGCGTCCACTGATACTAAACATTGTGTGTTGCTATTTCAGGCTGTGAGTTGCTCTCTAAGTGTCATGGGTTTTGGAGAATCCATTATGAACTTAATCAGCCAAGAAAATCCATGGATAGCCAGGGGCATAGCATTTGGTATAGTGTTACTGCTTCTAGGTGAGATTATAACATAGCTTGTGCTATAGCATTTAGTATAGTGTTACTGCTTCTAGGTGAGATTATAACCTAGCTTGTGCTATAGCATTTTGTATAGTGTTACTGCTTCTATGTGAGATTATAATGTAGCTTATTTGGTATAGTGTTACTGCTTCTAGGTGAGATTACAACCTAGCTTGTGCTATAGTATTTGGTATAGTGTTACTGTTTCTAGGGGAGATTATAATGTAGCTTGTGCTATAGCATTTGGTATAGTGTTACTGCTTCTAGGTGAGATTATAATGTAGCTTGAGCTATAGCATTTGGTATAGTGTTACTGCTTATAGGTGAGATTATAATGTAGCTTATGCTATAGCATTTAGTATAGTGTTACTGCTTATAGGTGAGATTACAACCTAGCTTGTGCTATAGCATTTTGTATAGTGTTACTGCTTATAGGTGAGATTATAACCTAGCTTGTGCTATAGCATTTAGTATAGTGTTACTGCTTGTAGGTGAGATTATAACCTAGCTTGTGCTATAGCATTTAGTATAGTGTTACTGCTTGTAGGTGAGATTATAACCTAGCTTGTGCTATAGCATTTAGTATAGTGTTACTGCAACAATGTCTACTATCTGCATTCTCCAATGCTTGTTCTGAATTTGGTTTAACAATTAGCAAAAAGAAGACACAGATTATGTCACAAGGTGCACATGGGGTACCATCAATCTTTATTGACGACGCCGAACTAGAGATAGTAGACCATTTTACATATCTAGGATCGGTGGTAAATAGCAAATTATCCCTAGATCAGGAAATCAACATCCGGATTGGTAAGGCAGCAACAACAATGAACAGGTTAAGAAAAAGAGTCTGGGAGAACAGGAAGCTTACTGCCAAAACAAAAGTCCTTGTCTATCAAGCCTGTGTCCTTAGTACTCTTCTCTATGGCAGTGAAACCTGGACAACTTACTCACACCAAGAGAACAATTTAAACAGCTTTCATATGCGGTGTCTGCGAAGAATTCTTGGTATTAAGTGGCAAGACAAAATCACAAATACTGAAGTATTGGAAAGATCAGGTTGTGTGACAGTTTATTCCATGCTCAGTCTTCGTAGACTTAGATGGATAGGACATCTTAGGCGGATGGATGATGGTAGAATACCAAAGGATATCTTTTTTGGTGAATTACAGATGGGTAAGAGATCTCAGGGTCGGCCTCCCTCTACTACGATACAAAGATGTGTGTAAGCGGGACATGATTGATACAGGCATTGATAATGCACATTGGGAGCAAGTCGCCGCTGAACGTGTTGCATGGAGGGCAAATATCAGAAATGGAATAAAGTCAAAGGAGAAAATTATTGCAGAAAAGTCACACACCAAGCGTTTGAGACGTAAGATGGTGCATGATGGTGGAAATGACCACGTGTTCACATGCACCCACTGTGAACGGACATTTACAGCGCAAATTGGCCTTATCAGTCACACTCGCTACCGCCATAGTTAAAAGTTATTATGCCTTTTTAAAGCACAAACTATCGTCTGTCAAGACGGCAAGGTGCCAATGAATGTGTGGAGTGTTACTGCTTCTAGGTGAGATTATAACCTAGCTTGTGCTATAACATTTAGTACAGCTGTACTGCTACCATTGAGTTCAGGTTTTGTTCTAAACATAAAGAACTAGATGAATTATGTTTCTATCTGATCCTGGAGTAGTGTATAACATGTCTGCCTTCTCAATTGGAGGCCTAGGGGTTATTCACAGTCCGACATACCACATTTTAAACCCAGCTGTGGGCCATATGGAAGCAGACCGCATTGCGTTGGTTTTCATACAATGGTATGAGTGACTGTTGTTCAGAAAGTAATGGCAAACTACTGAATGTAAAAACTTGCCAAGAAATCACAAAGATCCCAACAATTCTGGGGTTTACTGCAACTTCCTGTAAAGGATAAGTAGCTAGCTTTTTAATTGGCACTCAGTGGGAGATGTAGTCAGTTGCCTTTGTTTCCCTCAACATTTCCTGGTGCCCATTTTAGTTTAGGGTCTGTCAACCCGGGATCTGAGGTCAGTTTTTTTTAAAATTAGCTCTCAGATGAAGATTTGAACATATGGCGACTGGACCACCTGTGTAACAGTGTCTGCCTTAGGAAAACCTGTAGCTTTTAGCATATCTGATGTGTAAAGCCTAATATCTGTGGCTGTTTGTTGTTAATTGTGTGTCATAGAAAAACCTGTAGCTTTTAGCCTATCGGATGTGTAAAGCCTAATATCTGTGGCTGTTTGTTGTTAATTGTGTGCCTTAGGAAAACCTGTAGCTTTTAGCATATCTGATGTGTAAAGCCTAATATCTGTGGCTGTTTGTTGTTAATTGTGTGCCATAGGAAAACCTGTAGCTTTTAGCATATCTGATGTGTAAAGCCTAATATCTGTGGCTGTTTGTTGTTAATTGTGTGCCATAGGAAAACCTGTAGCTTTTAGCATATCTGATGTGTAAAGCCTAATATCTGTGGCTGTTTGTTGTTAATTGTGTGCCATAGGAAAACCTGTAGCTTTTAGCATATCTGATGTGTAAAGCCTAATATCTGTTGCTGTTTGTTGTTAATTGTGTGCCATAGGAAAACCTGTAGCTTTTAGCATATCTGATGTGTAAAGCCTAATATCTGTGGCTGTTTGTTGTTAATTGTGTGCCATAGGAAAACCTGTAGCTTTTAGCATATCTGATGTGTAAAGCCTAATATCTGTGGCTGTTTGTTGTTAATTGTGTGCCATAGGAAAACCTGTAGCTTTTAGCATATCTGATGTGTAAAGCCTAATATCTGTGGCTGTTTGTTGTTAATTGTGTGCCATAGGAAAACCTGTAGCTTTTAGCATATCTGATGTGTAAAGCCTAATATCTGTGGCTGTTTGTTGTTAATTGTGTGCCATAAGAAAACCTGTAGCTTTTAGCATATCTGATGTGTAAAGCCTAATATCTGTGGCTGTTTGTTGTTAATTGTGTGCCATAGGAAAAACCTGTAGCTTTTAGCATATCTGATGTGTAAAGCCTAATATCTGTGGCTGTTTGTTGTTAATTGTGTGCCATAGGAAAAACCTGTAGCTTTTAGCATATCTGATGTGTAAAGCCTAATATCTGTGGCTGTTTGTTGTTAATTGTGTGCCATAGGAAAACCTGTAGCTTTTAGCATATCTGATGTGTAAAGCCTAATATCTGTGGCTGTTTGTTGTTAATTTCAGGTGTCAACATGGCGGGTGTCAAGTGGGTGATCCGACTGCAACTACTGCTACTTGTGGTTCTGTTTTTGTCCATCATGGATTTGTTGGTCGGTTCCTTTGTACATACACAGCCAGGTACAGCTCAGACCATGATGTCATCTGACTTTGTTTAAAGGAAATAAAAAGTGTTGAAGTGTTATATAGAACCTATACTATTGTATGCATGTGAAACGTGGACAATCAGCAGACACGCTGAGAAACATCTCATGGTGATGACAATGTGGTTGCTGAAGGCAGTCAAATAATATCATGGACGGACAGACAAATGAAAGACATTTCTTAGAGAAATTATATGTAGTCAATATTTGTTAGCATGTTATAAGAAGAAATAAACTTGAAAATTTAGTGACAACTGGCAAATTTGATTGGGGGGGGGGGGGGGGGGGGGGGCAAGGGAAGGCACAGGTCCAATTCAAATGGGTACCATCAATTTTATGGGTAGTAAAGGCTATCAGTATGATATTGACTACATCACCCATCAAGTGGTCCAGATTGACCTGGACTGGATTCTTCTCTAGGTGCTGGTCTGGAGTTGACATGGACAATCATAACTCCACATCCACTCCTCTCTGCCGTCTGGTATCTTCATGGAAATAATGTTTCTTGTATTATTATCTGTTGTCAAGCTGTTTAAGCTTTCCACGTGCATATTTCTGTCTTCCTTTGTTTCTTATGCCTAGTATTTTGTCACATACAGCTGATTTCTTTGCTCCACTTCTTCTGTTGATATGTCTCATAAATGTCATATGTCTTAATTCCTCCCCCGATGTGTCTCCACCTTGCCGCGGTGGGGGGCTTGTGTGTCCCTCTGACCTCATGTGCCTGCCGATGGATGAAAACTACATATCGGACAGCTTATGGGATAGGGGCCAGACTAAGAGAGACACAACCTGCTGCTCTGCGGGTTAGACTGAGGTGAGGAAGTCAGAAGTTTAAATCACGAAGGCAGAAGTTCTTGGTCCGGACAAAACACTTAAGGCTCCCTGACAAGGGCTGTGGCTGAACGCCTCTAAGACACAAACCCTCGGATCTGAGAGCCGGGCAAATTCCCTCCTACCGAAAAATAGAGGCGTGATACTGAGCAAGCTGCATGCTCAGGTCTGATACAAGTTCGAAGGCTCTCAGCTGGGGGATATGAGAGATCCCCGGATGATAGGGCCAGGCCGTTTCTCGTTCACCGCTGCATAAAGGTAAGGTGCTGAGCCGGCAGCACATGTAGCCTACCTTGTGAGCGAGTACAAAAAGTCAGAAAAGTGCCCCAGTCGAAGGAAATGGTTACGAAAACTGTCTGTATCTAACTCATAGAGAGTGTAGACAAAAGTGGAAGAACGTCCCAATGACGCGAAATGGAACGCACGGCGAGCGAACCTATTGCGTTTGTCCGAAGTCAAAAATAAAAGCTTACCGAGTGGATGTCGCTCGCAGTCTGACCGCTCCTGGTGTGTGCTTGAACGATCAGTGGCAAGTGAGACTCCCAACACATGGAAGTGAGGAACTAAAGCAGCCATGAGCAGGACGTGGCAACTCCTCGGGTGAGCCCAGTCTCGGAGCAATATGTGCCGGCTCTGCAATTATGGAAGCCTCCTTGGATAGCGAGGGAATGCCCATGGTCTGCCCCTGCCTTCTCTTGAGGGCCGACCGTGATGTCGTTCATCGTTCCTATCTTGACCAGCTGAGATGTTGGCGACATCACAACAGTCTAAAGTGCCTCGAAACCAGAGGAAGGCTAACCTCATTAAAAAATGCCCGCCGGAAGTCGGAAGTGTCTCCTACGGGTGGCAAACTAAAAATTGACACTAGGCAATTACGTCCGAGTGAAATGTCTCGTCCAAATGTCTCTCGTGCTAGGAACAGCTCTGACTACCTAGTTTCCGAATGCCGCTCTTGTTCGGAACAGCTCTGACTAGGTAGTTTTCCGAATATCTGTCGTGCCTGGAACAGCTCTGACGGGCGCAACGACAAGCATATGTCCGAAAACTTGCTGAGTGGATGCCGTCTGCAAACTTGTCTGGTTTGTGCAGGAATGGCACGGGCAAACGAAATGACCAATATATTGAAGTGAGGATTTAAAGCAGCCATGAGCAGGACGTGACGATTTCCCTCGGTGAGCCCAGAATCAGGGCGCTATGTGTTGGCCCTGCAACTATGGAAGCAACCTTGGATGGCGGAAAATGCTATGGACTGTCCCTGCCTTCCTTTGAGGGATGACCGTTGTCTTCGACCGTTCAACCTTGGCCAGCTGGGCTGTAGATGGCACCACAAAAGTGAGAGTCTCCCAAGAATGCTACTTGGTCAAAAAAGCACGCTGTAGCCGGATGTGTTGACCTACGGGTTTCGGCCCAAGGGCGCATAACTGACACACCGCAATCACATCTGAAAAAACACTCCGGATGAACGAAAAGAAGAAGAATTCTTCTTCTTCTTCTTCTTTAGCTTTCTGAGCCATTGAGGTTCTTTGCTGCAGATACAATCCGTCTCCATTCATCTCTCTGGTTGACCTTCTCTTGCTTTAATTCTGGTTTCGATAAATTATCTATTAACATGTATACAACTGTATGATATTCACAATATTCTTCTCAAACTCCATTGACTGCAGTTCCATATTTTGATTGCTCATTGTCCAACATTGGCAGACACACACAGAACTGACCACACATATCCTGTCAGTAAGTACTGATTAATTTGTACAGATTAAGACACGCTGTGTTTCTTTCAACTGTTGGTTAATAACTAGATTATGATGAGAATAAGTTTCTCTCTCAGCTGTTGTTTATAACTAGATTACATAGACAGAAATATTGTTTCTCTCTCAGCTGTTGTTTTCAACTAGATTACATAGACAGAAATATTGTTTCTCCATCAGCTGTTGTTTTCAATTAGATTACATGGAAGGAAATATTGTTTCTCTTTCAGCTGTTGGTGTGACGGGCTACAGTGATGTCAACTTCCTCAACAACTCTGGGCCAGCCTATGTGGATGGAGAGAACTTCTTCACCATCTTTGGCCTGTTTTTCTCAACCGTGACGGGCATACTTGCGGCATCAACATGAGCGGTGACCTCCGGGATCCTTTCCACAACATCCCTCAGGGCACACTGGCAGCTCTGGGGGTCGGGTGAGTCAGGTGCCAGTCTGGCTTCAAGGACAAATCATCATAGTGTATATTTTTTTTAAATGACCTAGTCTGTCACAGTCATGACATCTAAACATTACATTTTGAGGAAATTCCTGGCTTCATCTTTAGACCTACACACATTCTCTCCTCTCTCTCTCTCTCTCTCTCTCTCTCTCTCTCTCTCTCTCTCTCTCTCTCTCTCTCTCTCTCTCTCTCTCTCTCTCTCTCTCTCTCTCTCTCTCTCTCTCTCTCTCTCTCTCTCTCTCTCTCTCTCTCTCTCTCTCTCTCTCTCTCTCTCTCTCTCCTCTCTCTCTCTCTCTCTCTCTCTCTCTCTCTCTCTCTCTCTCTCTCTCTCTCTCTCTCTCTCTCTCTCTCTCTCTCTCTCTCTCTCTCTCTCTCTCTCTCTCTCTCTCTCTCTCTCTCTCTCTCTCTCTCTCTCACACACACATAAATATTCTTCTTCTTCTTGTCTATGTACAGCATTTACTCTCTTGATCTTCAAACACAGATACATAGATACAAATACACATAGAAACAGATATACAGACATAGGTATACATACTTGCATTCTTCTTGTTTCAGGAATTTAGTTGCAGTATAAACTCTGGCATGTTGAGAATGTCAGAAACAATTTCTGTTTTCTACCTCATCTGTTCGGTATTTATTTGTGTAATTGTTAGATGGTTTTTGTGTTTTGTCTGTTTACAGCAGAGCTGCAATATACACACCTTTCTGCAGGATATCTGACTCCTTCGTGGCATTTCTTGATCAGAATATCTTCCTGGGTAGTTTTGTAAGACATTCCACAGTCTTAATTTGGTGTGGACACCATCCACAGAACATACTCTCTGTCTCTGCTCTCCCTCTCTTTCTGCTCTCCTCTCTCTGTGCTCTCCCTCACTCTTGCCCTCCCTCACTTTCCCTGGCTTTCTCTCCCTCCATCTGTCTCTTCCTCCCTCTCTTCTCCCTCCTTCACTCTCCCTCCCTCTCTCTCTCCCTCCCTCTCTCTCCTTCCTCACTCTACCTTTCTCTCTCTCCCCCCCCCCCCCCCTCTCTCTCTCTCACGGAACAATAATGATAGTTGGATCTAGAGTTACTTCATGCTGTATCCTTCGTTCTTGAACAAACCTAATCAATCTCTAATCTCCACTGATCTCTATTAAACTAAACTCAGAACAACACTCATGTTCACGTGTCTTGAAAGTTCAGGATTGAATCTCACCTGTTCTGCTTTGATTTATAATTAGACCTCTAAGTTCAGCCTACCACACATTGTCATGTAAACAGGTATTAGTCTGAATCTCAGAAACTCATGTCATGAGTATCTAGACACACTACCTGGCTCCTTAGTTCCATAAAAATGGTTAGTTAACTCATCTCATACTAACTCTGTCTAGTGATCAACACATTCATACTTGACATTTAACTCATAGATTATAACCCAGACTGTGACAATGCCACATAGATGTGTCAGGGCAAGTTGATTAATTTATGGCCTTTCCTCCAGTATTGAGATATGTGCATGTGTAGCAAGATCTTTCTCTCATAGCACCAATTTGTCATTTTGTGGACATGCAGCTGATGGCATTTGAACCTTTTTTTTACCATTTTGTAGACAGAAACTTCATAGATGTCTTTTAGTCTTGATTTTGAGTCACAGAGCTTGGCCATTTCATTGTTTCTGATCATTATATCTCCGTGGGTCCACTCTGTGAAAGTTCAGTTCCCGTCTGTCTATGAGGATCATTTATCCATGGTGTACCAGGTGGACATAGGGCAGGAGTGTAGCGTTGGAGTCTGTGAAATCAAGAAAAGAATCAACTACGCCACTCGCAACGAAACACTTAGTACTCCATACACATCACAGCAATCTTAACTTTTCCCTGTGTATATGATCATGAAGACTGAAAGATTAGTAGGAGAAGAGGATGAGACAGACTGAGAAAAATGACGCTGGATGGACTTAAAACAGTGGATGGAGGAATATCATCAGCAGAGTTAATCCAGAATACCAAGCAACGAGATCTGCGGAGAGACATGAATGGCCTGCAGGTCATATGATGATGATAATGGTGATGTGATCAAAATCACCACCTCACAGAACAGTGTCTGATAATGTGTTTTTCTAATGTTTTGTTTGTGAAGACAACAAAAGAAGTAATTACCAGAGGCATTCACATAGTGTTGCTGTTAAAATCTGAATGAATTGAAATTGGGTTTGTTTATTGTCAATCTACAGATCATTTCTGTGTATATCCATTATCTTGGTGCTCGGGGCCACGTGCGTCAGGACAGTTTTGATTGCTGACTATATGATAGCAGAGAAGGTAAGCTAGTTATTACTGGTACAGTCCTGTCTGTGATACATTTAAAAACATTTGTCTGTGACATGACCTTTAACAACATATGTCTATGACATGACCTTTACAACATCTGTCTGTGACATGACCTTTACAACATCTGTCTGTGACATGACCTTTACAACATCTGTCTGTGACATGACCTTTACAACATCTGTCTGTGACATGACCTTTACAACATCTGTCTATGACATGACCTTCACAACATATGTCTATAACATGACCTTTACAACATATGTCTATGACATGACCTTTACAAACATCTGTCTATGAACGTGACCTTTACAACATCTGTCTATGACATGACCTTTACAACATCTGTCTATGACATGACCTTTACAACATCTGTCTATGACATGACCTTTACAACATTTGTCTATGACATGACCTTTACAACATCTGTCTGTGACATGACCTTTACAACATCTGTCTATGCGTGACCTTTACAACATTTGTCTATGATGTGACCTTTACAACATCTGTCTATGACGTGACCTTTGTTGGACTTTCTCTCATGTCTGTGATAGTATTCAGACATATAGCTGATGTGTACCTGACATCACTTTGATGGGGACAATGTCATAATGTGGAGAAAGTGCCTTGAAATGTGACCAGATTATGAATCAAATCAGCACATTTAGGTTGACCAGCTGTAGTTACTTTGCAGTATGCGGGCTCTGATTCAATACTCAGAAACATGGTTCAAGCAGACAACGTGTGTCACTGATGAAAACACAGCAGGCATTGAGACAACACAAGTTGGCAAGTAAAGAGCCTGTGATTCAGCACAGACAGACTGGCAAGGATTTGGACTATGTTTGCTCTACAAATTTGAGGTATTTCATGCTCCAACCAAGTGCCCAAATAGTAATGTGGTAATACAAGTGTTCACGACTGCAATGAAAATGGCCACGAATGCAGCAATGAATGTGACAGCAGTGTATGATTGAATGATGCTAAATGATCAATTCTGTGTTTCATAACCCACGCAGGTCTCAGTGGTTGGTGTGCTGTGGCTGGCTGGCCTCTACATCTCTTCGGTGTCCTCATGTATGGGCAGCTTGTACGGGCCTCCCAGGATCCTCCAGTCCATAGCTAATGAGAATGTCATCCCCATCATCAAAGTCCTTGGACAAGGGGTAGGCTGCCTTGATTGACCACAACCATGTTGTGTATGCTTGCTTTACCTCATTGACTTCATAAGTTCATAGATCACTCAGGAGAATCTCAGCTCAGTGCACAAACTCTAGCACTGGCAAGGATCTAAATATGTGTATACTAAGATTGATGTACTCTATAGGGTGTGGCAGTCAAGCGCAGAATTTATGGCTGTCTGTGATTGACTAGGCAATGTTAGTTCAGTAGTCTCTCATTGCTGTCTGAACAGCTGTCACCTCAAAATATAGACATTAACACCATGCAGTCTGCTGCCAAATTGCCCTCAGCTGGTGTCGAACCCTCGACTTAGAATGATGAGGATTTATGAAATGGTACGTCTGACTGTCCCCTAAGCCATATAGCTGGTTGTGTATACTTTAATCAAATATGTTATTCATTTGTGGGCAGGTGTTCTCATTTTGGAATTTAGTTTACTGGGCATGCTGCATGCTGTTTTGATTACCAACTGTTAAAAAAAAAGTTAGTTGCATATCCTTTACAGTACATCGCAGTCAATCACAGCATTTTTTTTTTTTTGGCTGTTCATGATCTCTTGGCAAGTTTACATTTAGTAGTTTGCCATTGCTTTCTGAACATGAACGACCAGCATCCATACCATTTCATAAAAATCCAACGCAAGACTGTCTGCTGCCAAATTGCCCATAGCTTTGTTTCGAGCGTGGGTATGCGGGATTGCAAATTGCGTTCATAACCCTTTCACCACGGAGCCAGCTGTGGAGGAATTGTGTGTGTGTGTGTGTGTGTGACATGCACATGGGTCCTCCCAGTTGTTGGCCTTGGTCTGAGAAGGCTAGACATCCACTGCCCCAGGATCAGAGGCAGTATTCCATCCTATAGAGCCAAATAAGATGGAACAAATAGATGAATCCTTGTTTGGCTGTAATACATAACACACATAATTGCTAACAATCCAATATAACCACATTTGTTACCATGGTAGCAATTTGTCTCATTTCCCTAGTCTTTGACTGTCGCCAGTCTCCCTAAAAGGAGCAGGTTTGTGTATCATTTGGTCTGGTCCCTATCCCTTGACCTACATCTATCATTAAAAGCAGTTTAAATGCAAAAGGATCTGGTCCCTATCTCTTGACCTATCCAGCATGGAAGACCGTACCAGGCATAGCCCTTGGGGTGACACAGAACAGAGGGGTCTTTTGTGTTCAAATAGTTGTATGGGTTTTTTTGTTTCTTTTTGTCAACTTTGATGACATAATTTGACCAAAAACATGACCCACAAAGTTGACAGAATCATAACTGACATGATGACTTCACTGTGAGAGGTTGACAGTGGACACAGGTCAGTAGAGACATCGTGGACACGAGAGTTGACAGAATCATAATTGTCATGATGACTTCACTGTGAGGGGTTGACAGTGGACACGGGTCAGTAGAGACAACCTGGACATGAGAGTTGACAGAATCATAATTGTCATGATGACTTCACTGTGACGGGTTGACAGTGGACACAAGTCAGTAGAGAAACCCTGGCATGAAAATCTATGAGGCAGAGACTTGACGAAAACAAGGAATCAAAAACATTTCCGACAGGTTGTGACAGAGCAGTATTCTTCCAACGACTGTCTACATGACGATGGTGACCCCTGAATGTAGTTATTGAGTTTGTGACTTGGTATGTTTTTGCTTGTTTGTTTCCACCAGCGAGGACCAAACAAGGTACCAGTGTTTGCCCTGGTTGTCATCACTCTCGTGGTTCTAATCTTCATCTGTGTTGGTGATGTCAACTCCTTGGCTCCCGTGGTTACAACTGCATTCTTATTTACATACGCTGCTGTTGATTATTCCTACTTTGTCCTGGCCATGAGCTATGATAAACGACAGTCCAGGGAGGAGAGGTTTCAGACCAGTGCAAGTAGCAAGGATGTGCATAGGACAAGCTCCGACAGTATAGCATCAAATGGGGTCACTCCCATAAGTGAGTACATCAGCTACAGTAACCCTTCAGTACCCCTTTTCTGTACATGTGGTATTTTGGTGGGCATGTGTCTAGTACTGGGAAAGTTGAAAGGGAGGCAGGAGGAGACAAAAAGAAAAGAGAACAGTAAGACATCATGACATGGAGGAACACCATTATCAGAAATTAAGGACAGTACACGAGAGAGAAGACTGCGGACTGACATGATCACTGATGCAACACAGCATTTGCTACATAAATAGCAAGAATGTGTCTAGTCCAGTATTTGTATATCAATTAGCACTCATTGGCTTACGTGGTTAGAGTCACGTCTGCCACTTTCAACTTGCCAGAACATGTTCTTCTCATGTGTCATGCCAATAAGCAAGGGGATCTTGGCTGCCCATCTCCTACATACATACATCAGAATCTCCAATCTCCATCTCATACATACATACATCAGAATCTTCAATCTCCATCTCATACATACATACATCAGAATCTCCAATCAAGTCTGTGATCTGATCCTGAGTATGCCATGTGATCAAGCCATCTAGTTATTTATCTTTGTCTTCCTCTTTTCCCCTCAGTTTTGCCAGTTGCCACTAAGTATTCATGCTGATTTCTCCTCAAGTATACGGTCTCCCTGGCCTAGGGGTTAGCAACTTTCTCCGTAATCCCGTATATCCATGTGAGGAACGTAACTTGCGTGAGAATCGGTAGCGGTTCTCGCCTCGTTGGTAACTTACGGGGTATGTGAGCCGGCCGTTCAGAAAGCAATGGCAAACTACTGAGCGTAATCTTGCCAAGAAATCAACAGACAGCTGAAAGATGCTGATGGGGCAGCGATGTCCTGTAAAGGATATGCAAAAAAAAAATTAAAATACTGTGATTAAATGTAAGAAATACAATCACAAACGATACAATGAGTGGTACAATCCAACCAGTCATGACAAGTCTAGAAAGGTGGTGGCGTGATTTTAGTTGGGAGTCTGTGCTTCATTGGGAGATGAATGGCCAGAAGCGGGAGAGGAAGAGGAGGATAACCCTCTATCATTCCCCCATTCCTTGACAGTCACACTCTTCATGATCCATCTCAGGGAGTTCGTATCCATGTTTCAGTAGCATGCAGTCATGAAGAGTACATGCAACACCCCATCACTCTTACATGTAATTGTTAACTTAGATGTCAGAAGCTGTTTCGTGTTCTTGAATATTATGTTCACTAATCCTGTTCTCCTTCTTACACAGACATTATCTTGTTTTCTCATCAGAAAAACCAGTAGATGTGACTTTAAACAAAGACTCCTTTGAGAAATTTGCTGGGGACCTGGACAAGCTGTTTCCAGAACGGCTGACTCACAGAGGTCAAAGGTTAGTCTCCAAACCGCAAACTGAGAGAGCAAATACCCCAGAGGCAGATTTTGACATCACCAAGTCGAAGATGGAGCAAGAGGAAGGAGCATCTGGCTCAGCTGAAGACTTGACTGACACTGCACATTTGTTAGGTAGGGGTTTTCTCTTTCTTCTCCTTAATATGTGTTTGATCTTCTTAAAGGGGCTTCTTTGCAGCACATAGATAACTCCTTAAGTTTACTACTATAGATCACACCATGAGAATCACAACTCGGCGTTCAAACTCTGTAGAACCCACTAGGATTTCAGTGTGTGTATGAGAATCCACACATACTATAAACAATGTCTTGTTGATTTGGACATTTTGCCACAGCAGAAGTCCACTCTAGTACAATGTTTGCCATAGCAGTAGTCAACCATGTACAATGACCAGTGCCGAGGGAGTATTGACAAGTTCAGCTTGTACACAGGACATCTCATTTGTTGCCCTTGTCCGGGAAGGTTAGGCATCTAATTCCCTATCCCGTGGTCACACTGAAGCATAACTGTAGATAGAACCTGTTAACATGGATTTTAAACAAGGTTTTTAAAGGACAAGAGGGTCAACTTCTTTGCACCAGGTTTATCCCATATGGATCAGTCTCTTTCACCAGTGCGGCCTGGGGAAAGCGTCGCACAAAGCACAAACTCCTTAGCCTCAGCGAAGATCCCCAGGAGTCTCTGAGAAAATTGCACTCGTTAATAGAACAACATAGGCCAGAATCAAACCATAACCTTTGGAGTGTGAGGCAGGCAACGCAACCACTTGGCCACGGAGACTGGCTGTTAACTTGGATGAGATCTGTCAAGAGGTAGTTGACCTGAAACACATGCATGCCAGAGTTGAGCACACTTACCTCTGAGTTACACAGGTCAATGACCTGTTATGATACTTCCCCCTGGAAGGATTGATGACTTATTATGAAATATTGACTTCATTTCCGCCGGACTCTCATTCAGGAGACCCGGGTTCGATCCCTCGGTAAGGTGTGGGATTTTTTTCTGTTGGGGGCAAAAAGAAAATCCTAACCTGCACAGTTCGCGGCGACTGTACTAGCCAGGCGGCCTTAATTCCTCAGGCTCAAAGACCCCTCTGCCATACACCGCAAGGTACTATATTGGCAGTAAATGACAGTTTTTTTTTACTTCATTCCCCTTGAGACAAGCTCATAAGTGATCAGTCTTTCCTAGAAGAAGTTTACAGGTATGATGCTGCTTGTCCCTGTTTCCAACAAATTAGCTACATGTTGGAATATTCCTCACCTGCATTCCCCACCCCTACAGTGATAATTGAAGAGATCCATCACAAGACGTGTCACCATGCATTAAGCTCTCATTTATTTCCAGCAGTCTATGTCCCATGTCCGTCTTCAGTGTCCCAGTGATAGGTACTTTAGAAGATAACATACCAGCTCTCTTATTTTTGTACATTTGTGCATTAAAAAAGAATAATAACAAACAGGTTCTATAGCAGAACCTGCTGTTGGCGTGTGACGTGTCAGCACTGGCACATTTGGTAGGCCTGAGTGCACAGATGGCAAGGTGGCCAGTCTTTGTTATCTCCCATAGCAAATGTCGAGAGCTCGTGTGGAACCCTGGTCTGAATGTGCTCCCACCATTGTCAGCATAATGTTCTAACTGTTACACCCATGCCGCCACTATACATCTCTGCATGACCCTGACACTCAAGGTCTCATGGGCTTGCAGCCTCCACAAGTGGCAGCCACTCATGTCTTAGTCACTCATGTCCCAGCCACTCACATCCCAACCAATTATGCCCCAGCCACTCACATCCCAACCAATTATGTCCCAGCCACTCACATCCCAATCAATTACATCCCAACCAATTACCTCCCAGACACTCAAATCCCAATCAATTACATCCCAGCTACTCACATCCCAGCCACTCACATCCCAACCAATTATGCCCCAGCCACTCACATCCCAACCAATTATGTCCCAGCCACTCACATCCCAATCAATTACATCCCAACCAATTACCTCCCAGACACTCAAATCCCAATCAATTACATCCCAGCTACTCACATCCCAGACACTCACATCCCAACCAATTACATCCCAGCCACTCACATCCCAACCAATTATGTCCCAACCAATTATGTCCCAGCCACTCACATCCCAACCAATTACGTCCCAGCCACTCACACCCCAACCAATTATGTCCCAGCCACTCACATCCCAACCAATTACCTCCCAACCAATTACGTCCCAATCAATTACATCCCAACCAATTATGTCCCAACCAATTACATCCCAACCAATTACGTCCCAGCCACTCACATCCCAACCAATTACATCCCAGCCACTCACATCCCAACCACTCACATCCCAGCCACTCACATCCCAACCAATTACGTCCCAGCCACTCACATCCCAACCAATTATGTCCCAGCCACTCACATCCCAACCACTCACATCCCAACCAATTATGTCCCAGCCACTCACATCCCAACCAATTACGTCCCAGCCACTCACAACCCAACCAATTACGTCCCAGCCACTCACATCCCAACCAATTATGTCCCAGCCACTCACATCCCAACCAATTACGTCCCAGCCACTCACATCCCAACCAATTATGTTCCAGCCACTCACATCCCAACCAATTATGTCCCAGCCACTCACATCCCAACCAATTATGTCCCAGCCACTCACATCCCAACCAATTACATCCCAACCAATTACATCCCAGCCACTCACATCCCAACCAATTATGTCCCAGCTACTCACATCCCAACCAATTATGTCCCAGCCACTCACATCCCAACTAATTATGTCCCAGCCACTCACATCCCAACCAATTACGTCCCAGCCACTCACATCCCAACCAATTATGTCCCAGCCACTCACATCCCAACCAATTATGTCCCAACCACTCACATCCCAATCAATTAATCCCAGCCACTCACATCCCAACCACTCACATCCCAACCAATTACCTCCCAGACACTCACATCCCAACCACTCACATCCCAACCAATTACATCCCAGCCACTCACATCCCAACCACTCACATCCCAGACACTCACATCCCAACCAATTACATCCCAGCCACTCACATCCCAACCAATCATGTCCCAGCCACTCACATCCCAACCAATTACGTCCCAGCCACTCACATCCCAACCAATTATGTCCCAGCCACTCACATCCCAACCAATTATGTTCCAGCCAATTACGTCTCAACCAATTACGTCCCAGCCACTCACGTCCCAACCAATTACATCCCAGCCACTCACATCCCAACCAATTATGTCCCAGCCACTCACACCCCAACCAATTACATCCCAACCAATTACGTCCCAGCCACTCACATCCCAACCAATTATGTCCCAGCCACTCACATCCCAACCAATTACGTCCCAGCCACTCACATCCCAACCAATTATGTCCCAGCCACTCACATCCCAACCAATTATGTCCCAGCCACTCACATTCCAACCAATTACGTCCCAGCCACTCACATCCCTACCAATTATGTCCCAGCCACTCACATCCCAACCAATTACATCCCAACCAATTACGTCCCAGCCACTCACATCCCAACCAATTATGTCCCAACCAATTATGTCCCAGCCACTCACATCCCAGCCACTCACATCCCAACCAATTATGTCCCAGCCACTCACATCCCAACCAATTATGTCCCAGCCACTCACATCCCAACCAATTATGTCCCAGCCACTCACATCCCAACCAATTATGTCCCAGCCACTCACATCCCAACCACTCACATCCCAACCAATTACGTCCCAGCCACTCACATCCCAACCAATTATGTCCCAGCTACTCACATCCCAACCAATTATGTCCCAGCCACTCACATCCCAACCAATTATGTCCCAGCTACTCACATCCCAACCAATTATGTCCCAATGAATTACCTCCCAGCCATTCACATCCCAACCAATTACGTCCAGCCACTCACATCCCAACCAATCATGTCCCAGCCACTCATGTCCCGGCCATCCACTCTGTATTTGATTAATTTAGACTGGAAATCTGAGATTATAATTGTAGCTGATGTATGGGGCAAAAGACAGAGGAATGAAGAAGAAGAAACACTACAAGATTTGTCAGCTCCTCAGATTAGAAGAGAGAATCATCGTCATATGCCACGCCAATAAACCTGGGCGGTCATGTTTTGTCATCTCACATGATCACCAGAGTCATGGATCAGCTTTGTGTTCTTGTCTCGACCATACCATGTGGCCAAGCCATCCAGATATTTACTTCTCAGCCTTTCCCTTGTTCTTTTCCCCACAATCTTGTCAGTTGTCACCAAGTTCTCCAATTTATTTCTTCTCATAACGTGCCCATAAAATCTTGACTGCCTATGTCTGTTTTCTCTAATCAGTTTACGGTTTTCATTTGTTTCTTGTAGGACTTTGATATTACTTTTTCTGTCTGTTCAGTGTATTCTTTGCATTTTCCTCAGAAACCACATTTCCACAGCCATTAGATGTTTTTCAGCTTATCTGCTCATTGTCCACTCTTCTCATCCATACAAAAATACAGGTGTTATGTAGCGCTACAACACTCTTTTTCTTATTGCAATTAACATTGTTTTTAATTGGCCAGTATGTTTTCAGTCTTACAAAAGCTACCTTTGCCATAAAGATTCTTGTTCTAATCTCTTTCAGACACCTCCCATCAAATTTTTTTGGGGGTGCTCACTTGCTTTGAGCTCAAGCGTAGTCCATACACACTGTTTATAGTAGTGATGGACTGAATTTTGCGTGTGGATTAGCTTTCCCTATTAGCAGTGTCCCTTGCCAACAGGCGAACCCACTCCAACTTCAGAGGTACTTGTAATTAACGTCCCCAAGTCAAGGACGACAGGTCAACATTTTAGTCCAGCTGTCCGGTGTAGGGGTTGAACCCTTAACCTCGGTATCACTCCTATCAGATGTTATGGTAGTTCCCAGATAGTTGTACAAATTCACTTGTTTAAGAATATTCCCATTTACCTGTATAATTACATTGTGAAATTTTTTTCTTCTTACAGTTTAATTCTACCCTGGTTTGTTCACTGTGTACAATAATCACATCTACTAGATGTTGCAGATAGAAGAGAGAATCTGTGAATGAGTTATAAGTGACAGATTCTTTCTTGTGCTCAGGTGTCAAGAGATCTCCTAATACAGAAATTACTGAACAGCCCAGGTCTTGGTACTCCATGTTGTGTAACCGCTGGCTGTCCTTGGTTGGTGTAAGTACACATTACATTGATGGATGTAGGCACACATTACATTGATGGGTGTAAGTACACATTACATTGATGGATGTAGGTACACGTTACATTGATAGGTGTAAGTACACCTTACATTGATGGGAAGTAAGTACACATTACATTGATGGGTGTAAGTATGCATTACATTGATGGGTGTAAGTACACATTGCATTGATGGATGTAGGTACACATTACATTAATGGCTGTAAGTACACATTACATTGATTGGTGTAAGTACACATTACATTGATGGGTGTAAGTACACATTACATTGATGGGTGTAAGTACACATTACATTGATGGGTGTAAGAACACCTTCCATGATGGGTTTAGGCACACATTACATTGATGGGTGTAGTTACACATTACAATGATGGAAGCTGGTACATATTACATTGATGGGTGTAGGTACACATTACATTGATGGGTTTAGGTACACATCATTTACACACATCTCCATGAGTGTTTGTGTCTGTCTGATATCTCTCCTTCTGTGTCTCATGCACAAACATCTCTATATGTGTTCGCATCTGTCTTATATCTCCCCTTCTGTGTATCATGTACACACATCTCTATGTCTGTCTTATATTTCCCCTTCTGTGTATCATGTACACACATGTCTATGTCTGTCTTATATCTCCCCTTCTGTGTATCATGTACACACATCTCTATGTCTGTCTTATATTTCCCCTTCTGTGTATCATGTACACACATGTCTATGTCTGTCTTATATCTCCCCTTCTGTGTCTCATGTGCACACATCTCTATGTCTGTCTTATATCTCCCCTTCTGTTTATCATGTACACACGTCTATGTCTGTCTTATATCTCCCCTTCTGTGTCTCATGTACACACATCTCTATGTGTGTTTAGTTAGTTAGTTAGTTAGTTAGTTAGTTAGTTAGTTAGTCGCAGTTCCAACTTCACAGCAACGGGTCACCCTTCTGCTTATCCCATTCTGTCTCTGTTTTGCAGCTTTTGATGAACTTAATGATATGAAATACGAGGGTAAGTTAATACGTGTCACAAATGGCTGTAGAAAAATAACTAACTACCATAACAACTTGAAACCAGTTTATTTTTATAACATACATTGTCCCTTTATTTCTGAACATAATTTCCACCAACATTGATGCACTTTTTCCATTGTTTTATCAGTCTTCCCAAACCGGCTGCATAGAACTGTGTGCTCTGTTTTCTAAACCACGTTTTCACTTCACATTCAACTTTGGCGTCATTTGCGAAATGTCTCCCACCAAGGTGAGATTTCCCGTAAAACAGTGCATAGTTGGGTAGAAAAAGTTACAAGGGCGAGTCAATAAATAAGTGACACAGTTCTGTGGGATGGCAGGTAAATGAAAACAAGGCACGCAATTCTATGCAGCCAGTTAAGGAGGACTGATAAAATGATGGGATAAGTGCATCAATGTTGGTGGAAATGATGATGAGAAATAAAGGGACAATGTATGTATAAAAATAAACTGGTTTCAAGTTGTTATCATAGTTAGTTATTTTTCTACAGCCACTTACTTATTAACTTACCCTCGTACTGAGAAAAACCTGTGGCTTAACAATAATAGACATAATTAGACATGATGACAGAGATATCATCAGTGCCACTGACTGCACTGAATGTATACAGAGACAAAAACAGTGGCTTGGACTTGTTGTGAGTTAATTAAGCAGAATCAGCTGGCAAGGGTGCCTACTGCCGATATGACTCAAATACAAATTAACTGGGCTCACTGTGTTGCTTTATTCTGTGTTGATTCATGTCTGTAGCATACCTCATGAGAACAACAATATACAAATATGACGTACAGAGCAGCTGTACAAAACACAATTATGGAGAACACCGGACTTTGTAGCAACCAGCCTTCATCAGCAAACAAAAACAAGAAAACAATAACATATAAATGTGTTTTCTTGTGTGTGTTTGTTGATAAAGGCTTGTTGCCAGTTATTAGACAAGTGAAAAAATCTCTGGACACTTTGGATGCATGGTTTTATAGAAGAATGCTTAAAATTCCTTGGCCAGCCAGAATGAATCATCTGGACAATTTGCAGGAGGCTAAGTCGCAAAGTAACTTATCACAAACATCAGAAAGAGGCAGTCTTAATTCTTTTCCCACATTATGAGAAGACAAAAACTAGAACATGTAACAGTTGGAAAAATTTGTGGAAAGAGAGATAGAGGAAGACAGCAAGAGAAAACTTTGGACAGTCTTGTGTCATGGCACATGGAAAGGAGTTAGCACAAGAATTGATACATGATGTTGGAGATGGCAAGATGTGACGAAGCAATTCACACATGCCAGCTGGCAAGGCACATGATGATGATGGTACCAGACTATCTGGCAAGTTTATGAACAGATGTGTTAATAAATGTTGGTTTTTGTTTTCAGACTTTAGTCTGCCTGGTCATCTTGTTCATAATACAGTGGCTGTTTGCACTCATTGAACTTGGCATCTTCTTCCTCATCTACTTCTATGTCGGCAGGGCTAGCCCCGGCTATTTTCCAGGTAACTTACTTCCTACCTGATATTTTAGCTGCATGAAAGAGGTGTTAGCATCCACAGAGATATACAATAACTTAAACATGACAATAACCAAATGTTGTATGTATTCAATGCAACTGTTTGGTAGAGAAATATGGACAGAGAGTAAACAGTTAGAGAACCAAACAGAGGCCATATAACAAATAACCAACAACTTATAAATATTAAGTTGCATGTCCTTCACAGGATGTAGCAGTCAACCCCAGCATTTTCGCTGTTCATGATTCTTGGGCAAATTTTACGTTCAGTAGTTTGCCATTGCTTTCTGAACGACCAGCTCCTATACCTTTTTCGAAAAAACCAGCACCGCTGTGTTTCAAACCCGGGTATACGGGCTCACAAACCACGTTCGCAAGCCCTTAAATGATAAGAGAGCTGATGGAAGATATGAAAAAAGAAATAAATCAAATGTTTTGACAACATTAAACAATATGACACTCATATAAATACTATATTGTTGGTAACGTGTCAAAATCAGGCAAGCAAGAGGTAGATAGCAATAACAGATAACATCAGACAATGGACTAACAACAGTGTATCAGTATGCAACCAGAAGTACAGTTGGATATCAACCGTGAGAAACCATTTGAAGAAGAAATTAGAAAGGCTGTCAAACCCCTGAAGGATGGAAAAGCTGCTTGTTCAGAAAGAATCCCAGCAGAAGCTGTGAAAACTTATATAAACAACCAGAACTGAATTACATTAATAATACAAGTCCTGTAGCAGGAATTTGCTGTAGGCAGGTAATGTGTTAGGACCATCTCATTTTGTAGGTCTGAGTTCTCAGAGGTGACCAATCTTTTGTTTTTTCCTAGCAAGCACAAATTATTCAGCACAGTCTGGGATGCTGAAGAAATACCAGCAGACTGGTGAGAGGGATTTTGGAGATTGACAAGAACAGTTACTGATATACTACAAAAATGCATTAACTGGTGCATGCACATAAAATGCTCAAATGTTATTACAGAACCACGTATTTGGAGCTTCTGGAGAGAATTAAACAGTTTTAGCGATTCACGAGGTGAGGACATGGCACTGCATGGAACACACATAGCGAAAACCTGTTTATATAATTAGACAGCCCTTTCTTTGGAACCCTTAGGGGAAAAATAAATAGAGAAGGACCTAAACACATGGGAGAGAGAATTAGAGACACAGATGAATAAGATGAAGCTGCAGGGGATGGCAGCAGACAGGAGGGCTGGCATGAGTTGGTTGAGTTTGTGCTCTATTGGGAGATAGAAAGCAATAGAAGGAAGGACAATGTAGCGTAGTATTGTATATCTCCACCTTTACATTGTAATGTCTAGTCATTGTAGAAAACATTAACTCTCATGCTTTCATCATTCATCAATGTTAAATATTACATCATTCATCAATGTTAAATATTACATCATTCATCAATGTTAAATATTACATCATTCATCAATGTTAAATATTACATCATTCATCAATGTTAAATATTACATCATTCATCAATGTTAAATATTACATCATTCATCAATGTTAAATATTACATCATTCATCAATGTTAAATATTACATCATTCATCAATGTTAAATATTACATCATTTATCAATGTTAAATATTACATCATTTATCAATGTTAAATATTACATCATTCATCAATGTTAAATATTACATCATTCATCAATGTTAAATATTACATCATTCATCAATGTTAAATATTACATCATTTATCAATGTTAAATATTACATCATTCATCAATGTTAAATATTACATCATTCATCAATGTTAAATATTACATCATTCATCAATGTTAAATATTACATCATTTATCAATGTTAAATATTACATCATTCATCAATGTTAAATATTACATCATTCATCAATGTTAAATATTACATCATTCATCAATGTTAAATATTACATCATTCATCAATGTTAAATATTACATCATTCATCAATGTTAAATATTACATCATTTATCAATGTTAAATATTACATCATTCATCAATGTTAAATATTACATCATTTACCTGTAACATGCCAGGCTGTTGCTGTCTTCCTATCTGTCATCTATATTATCTTCTGTCTTTTTAATTAATCTTCATCCATCAATTTCTCATCAATAATAAATGTTCATGTCCACTTTTGCAATGTTTCCCTGATAGGAATTGCAGAGTTTAACTTCTACGAGTGGATCAAGGAGTTGATACACAGATGCAGGTGAGGTTAACTGACTGTCCTCAAGTTTCTCATTCCTTGTTGCAAAGAAGCTACTTGTATCATTATAATACTTCCGCACTAATGTAAATGCTGATTTTAAAATATCTGCAGATGTTAATAGCAGGATAGATTTATTTCTATTTATTGGCAGTTCTTCTGGCTGACACACATATAAGAGACTACTAACTCATATCACAATCCCACATACTGTGTTTGGAACCCATCTCCCTGGGAAGGTTAACCCGGTCAACAAATGCCCGCAGAAGTCGGATGTGTCGGCCTAATGGCACAAGAACGCAGCTCTGCTGTAAACAGGCACAACTCAATCATGTCCGAAAAAAAAAAAAACTCAGGATGAACGAAGAAGAAGAAGAAGAACCCATCTGTGGCTGATCTGGACGCAGGCCGCATTGCGTTGGTTTTCACAAAATGGTATGTGTGCTGGTCATTCAGAAAGCAATGGCAAACTACTCAACATAAACTTGCAAAGAAATCATAAATGGCTAGAAAATTCTGGGGTTGACTGCGACATCCTATAAAGGATATCCTCGCTGGTGCTACAGAGTTCATGCACTGAGCTAAGATTCTCTGGACCCTGGCTTGAGTTAGGAGTAGAACAGAGCACTTATGGGTTACATTTGTGTGCCGTGATGTTGATCCGTCCACTAAACTAAACTATACTAAATTATCATATAAAGGATATAATCACCAAAAAATGAGAAGTCGATTGTGAGCTTTACTGAAACACGATTACAAGAAACAAAATTGGACGTTGCGCACTATAAAGGATATACAGCCAACTTTTATGTTACCTTTTGCTGGCCCGTAGATTAATCTTTTTCTTTCTGAAAATTTTCTTGTGGTTGTGTAGATGTTGACAGCTTAAGATCACTTCATTGTAGCACCTAGCACTCCAGCTGATTTCTTGTGTTTTTCTACAGAAGTGGGCAGCTTCCGAAAGAACATATCATTGTAGCACCCAGCACTCCTGCAGTGGAGACACTGGCTGCTCAACTAACAGAAGATAACGCAGACTTTGCCAACAGGGGACGCTACCACCAGTCTGAGGTCATGCAGGGAGAGAACTTTGATGACTACAACAGTGAATAGCAACAAATTTTATTAGGAACATTTAGGCTATTTATTACGACTTGTGCTACTTAAGTTAGCTTACTACACAGTGAAGACAGAAAGATCAATCTATATAACAAATATAGCATACCTACCTGACAGTGTAAGACAGGTGCTACAGACCATATGCCTCTACTTCCAATTAACATGCCTAAGTTTAACACAGAGAGAAGAAACAAATATCGGTCTCTGAAACAAATAAAACACAGACAAACTTGACAACTGCTACAGACCACAAGCCTCTTCTCCTTCGGTGATGCTCTGACTCTGAATCTATGCCTCATAAGGTCCATCACGGGTGGCTGTGATATGAATGGTGTAGCTATACATGTATAACACCTCATCATGGGGTGGGGGTAGGTGGCACAGCATGGCTCAGTGATTGCAACGTCTGCCTCTGGCTCGTGCAGGTCTGATTCATGTCACAGTCTGGACTACATGAGTCCTGTTCATAAAATCAGACCAGGATTCTGGTGTAGTGACATCTAGCGTTCTCAGACACGAGCAGATATCTCGGACCATCGATGCACGTTACAAATTCCTCCGGAAATGCAGATTGAAAAGAGCAAGGCTTATAGACTGCTCCCTGGGGCTGGATTTTAAACTGAGAAAACCTACCCTCAAAAAGAAAATGTATAGCATGTGATTCTGGTATACACACATGGGTTCTTGCTACAGAGTTCATGCACAGAGCTAATACTCTTCTGGTGTAATCTATGGACGGAGACTGGAGCTCTCATGTCCACAGGGGCTTAGGTGGATCTACTGGCCATGGTTACACACAGGGGCTAAGGTGAACCTACTGGCCATGGTTACACACAGGGTCATAGGTGGATCTACTGGCCATGGTTACACACAGGGTCATAGGTGGATCTACTGGCCATAGTTACACACAGGTCCTTAGGTAGATCTACTAGCCATGGTTATGCACAGGGGCTTAGGTGGATCTACTGGCCATAGTTACACACAGGTCCTTAGGTGGATCTACTAGCCATGTTTATGCACAGGGGCTTAGGTGGATCTACTGGCCATAGTTATGCACAGGTCCGCAAAAATCAGGCTGCTGTTACACTGGTTACCAGTTGTGCAGACACTGAGGATCTTCTTCTTCTGCATTCATCCGGATTTTTTTTCCGGATGTGACTGCGTTGTGCCTGTTTACAGCAGAGCTGCGTTCTTGTGCCGTTAGGCCGACACATCCGACTTCTGCTGGCATTTGTTGACCGGGTTAACCTTCCCGGGAGACACTGAGGATGATCAAGGGACAGTTAGAACAAGTAGATGAAGCAGCCTCAAACTGCTGGATGTGTGCCGCTACTCATGACCAGAGCGTGGAATTTTAGGACATGGCATCTAATGATGATGAGATCACAATTGCCGGGAAGGTTAACCCGGTCAACAAATGCCCGCAGAAGTCGGATGTGTCAGCTTAACGGCGCAAGAACACAGCTCCGCTGTAAACAGGCACAACGCAATCACGTCCGAAAAAAATCTCCGGATGAACGAAGAAGAAGAAGAAGATCACAATTGTTTTATCATACACTAATTAAACTTAGAGTATTTATAGAGCATACAAGTGCCATTGTTCAGATATTAGTTCATATTTTTAGGTTCCATTCCAACTTTGTTAGGTCATATGATGACATGTGTATGCATGTTGTTCCTATCAAACCAAATGGGACAAATAAGTGCCAAGTGTTAATGATTTTCTAATTAAGTCAGAAAAGGGCAGACTTAATTACTGGTAAAACCAGTAATTATACAGAAATATACAGAAGCTAACATAGCAGTTCAGAAGCACATAAGGGCAGTTAAAAGGGAAAATATAATCAACCAAGTGGACTTATCATAAATAGTAACGGGAAAGTTCTCATCAACATTAAAGATCACACGATAAGGTGGGATGAATACTTTTCGAATCTTCTGAGTAGACCAGTTCCAAATAACCCTCCTGATATCCAACCGGAGATATAACTTGTATTGCACATGCATGGCATGGAATAGCTGAAAAACTAAAGGGAACTATCCTGATGTGGACAAGCTAAATATTCATCATGGCTCCACTGTCATTGCAGAAGTACACAGAAATTGCCAGTCTCTCAGTGTCCCTGCCTCCAGGACTTGTACTCACATGCTGGGAAACCTGGCTGAAGGCAAATTTGATTTCTGCATCAACGACAGTAAACTTGAGACACCGGGCTCCATTGTGGTATATCCCAGTGACCTGGTTTCCAGCAAGTGATAATAGCCTTGTCAGTCAACCCTGCTAGTGACTGATTGCTGTGTGCTTACTGATTAACTGAAGGAATGCCTTGGCACACAGAACATGCCTACAAGTCCTACATCTCCCTCGGAAATATTGATGTGCTAACTACCCCGTCACTTCCAGTTTTCTCTGTATTCCCTCCAGCAATGTCTCCACACACATTCTTTTTTCTGCAGAAATGTTCATAAACAAAGTGCAATCCCCCGATGTTTCTGATTATTTGATCATCGCATTTTAGTGGTAATTACCGACCCACATGGCAGAATCACTGCTGAAAGCTGCACATTTATATATCCATGTATTCAGATGTAACTATCTGGAATGACTAAAATAAGTTTGACTATAAGTAATCGAGTCAGAAATCTAGCACATCACACAACAAAACATGTGAACATTCACATTGTCAGTATCACCCACAGATACTTTACATTCCACATAAACCATCTAGATTTGAAGGCTTTAGTTTCAGTTCCATTCTCGTAATGTTGTGCTTGTTATATTCAACTGACCTTATATATTGTCATGATACATTTTTTGTGATGCAGCTTGTTTTGTCTTTACTGTGCGTGATTTATGACATAATCGTTGATAAGTAATGTTATGTAAACACACTGAGATCTCTGTTTATGTGGGTGGTATATTCAAAATATTTATGGTTGTTGTCTGTTGATGTATATGTGATATGGTTTATCTATTGACATAAATGTAATATAAATGTCATCTATCATTGCAAACATTTGCTATGGAAAACAGTTCAACTTTATGAAATTACATGTCGAATTGAGGGATTGTTACACTGATGTCAGGACTCTAAATTTGTCCTTCAAGTGATGAAGTTGACTCCATTATAACCATCACATTTGTCATTTGAATGATGTCAGCAACTCCATTAGATAGATTTGTCATTTGAGTGATGGAATCAACTGCTAGATTTGTCATTTGAGTGATGGAATCAACTGCTAGATTTGTCATTTGAGTGATGGAATCAACTGCTAGATTTGTCATTTGAGTGATGGAATCAACTGTTAGATAGATTAGTCATTTGAGTGATAGATTCAACTGTTAGATTTGTCATTTGAGTGATGGAATCAACTGTTAGATAGATTTGTCATTTGAGTCAAGTTGAGGCATGTCCTTTAAAATTCGTTACAATCAACCCCAGCATTTTTGGCCGTTGGTGATTTTCTAGCCAGTGCTACATTCAGTAGTTTGCCATGGCCTTCTAACAAACGATGCTCATATCATTGTTTAAAATCAACACAAGGCTTCCAACATTATCTGCAGCCGAGTTCAAACCTGGTGTGCGCTGGCTTGAGTGATATAGGCAACTTTATTAGATCATAAATCCAATCTTTTATGAGCACAAAATATGCGTGACTTCACACGTTACAGTTTATTTTCTACATGTTCTTAATTTTATTATTTCATATTGCCATTCCATTCATACAAACAGCTAGAGTCCCTCATTGTTTAGTATATTCTTTATTTAATCATCCTTGATACTGTGTCATCTTTGTGTATGGTTAATATTTGCCTCCTTCAACTGGCAGACTTATGTGCATACAAGAGAGTGATGTTCGTACTGATTATTGTGTTACTCTGTTGTCTGTAATTATGATATCAACATCGCTTGATTATACTACATTGTTTTATGCCACGTCTTCAGGTGTCTACATTGTCCATAGACATCCCCATAGGTGTTCCTGCCCCAGAGGTGATACAAACTATAGCACCAGTCAATGCCATTGTTATCTCCAGAATTCATGTGTGTACCACCAGTGAATGCCATTGTTATGTCCAGAATTCATGTGTACCACCAGTGAATGCCACTGTTATGTCCAGAATTCATATGTGTACCACAAGTGAATGCCATTATGTGCCAGAATTCACACAAACTAATGAATGCCATGCTGGTCTCCCTGGCATAGGGGTTAAGGACGTTGTTCGTAATCCTGTATAATATTGTACGAAACACAGCTGCGCGAGATTCGGCAGCGGATCACATCGCGCTGGTTACTTACGGAGGTAAGTGAGCCGGTCGTTCAGAAAGCAATGGCAAACTACTGAAAGTAAAACTTGCAAAGACATCAACTGATTATGTGGTTGTTTCGGGATTTGAAATTTAAATATCGAGCACAACCCACTACTGGCAACGCCGATCGCATTCTGGTATGAACCTAAGGCCTATCCACGTCAATATGGAAGCACTATACTCGAGTTTCGCCCTCATTTGAGCTCGTCAGTAGTGCATATCCCTGACCGGATCCGGAAACAGTCCCGGATCACCCCCGGATGAGCATAGCCTACGATGGGTAGCGTTGTGGTATTCTGTTGTGATAATTTGGTGTGTCCAGTGTGTGCCGCGTGGTTACACACCCGCTTCACACGCGTGATCCGGGACTGTTTCCGGATCCGGTCAGGGATATGCACTACTGACGAGCTCAAATGAGGGCGAAACTCGAGTATAGTGCTTCCATATTGACGTGGATAGGCCTTAGGTTCATACCAGAATGCGATCGGCGTTGCCAGTAGTGGGTTGTGCTCGATATTTAAATTTCAAATCCCGAAACAACCACATAATCAATTGATTATTGCTCACTGGATTTAGGAGGCCTGGTGTTCCTTGCCAGTGAGAAGTCCTGATCGTTCGGGTCCCATCGATTGACGGACGTCGGTCGCGGCGATTGGGCAATCTTGAGCATAGCCTACGATGGGTAGCGTTGTGGTATTCTGTTGTGATAATTTGGTGTGTCCAGTGTGCCGCGTGGTTACACACCCGCTTCACACGCGTGATCCGGGACTGTTTCCGGATCCGGTCAGGGATGTGCACTACTGACGAGCTCAAATGAGGGCGAAACTCGAGTATAGTGCTTCCATATTGACGTGGATAGGCCTTAGGTTCATACCAGAATGTGATCGGCGTTGCCAGTAGTGGGTTGTGCTCGATATTTAAAAGACATCAACAGCAGCTGAAAAATGCTGGTATTGACTGCAATGTCCTGTAAAGGACATGCAAAAAAAAATGAATGCCATTGTATATAGGCCAGAACTAGGCAAATACCACTGTGTGCATGTGCCAGAATTCATAGATATTGTTCTAGATGTGTTTACATTGTGAAATGTGATCTGTGCAGAAAAAGCCTTAATACGGTCATCTGTTTAAGATTTCTAACATGCATACAAGACCTCAGGTTTCCAGACATTATGTGAGAAGGTTTAGCCTCCGATTCTCCACCAGTATACAAGCCCTAGTTAAAATCTTGCCAGTGATTGCCTATCAACAGAATTTGTGTGCAAACAGAATTTAGTAAATGAACTGTACAGTAAGATGATGACAATGTGAAATTTGGATGTTAGAAGGTTCATTAGCAAGCAGACATAGACATGGTTGACTAGCAAGAGTGTGTGTCACCATGGGTCGGACACTGACAGAATTGTCAGAAATGACAGTGATGGCAGTTTAACCATTTACAGCGCGAATTGGCCTTATCAGTCACATTCACTACCGCCATGGGTTGTAGTTATTATGCCTTTTTGAAGCACAATGTACCAAACTATCGTCTGTCGAGACAGCAAGGTGCCAATGATTATGCTCTTCCATATGATGATGATGCCATTTATTAGAGCAGACCTCCTTTCTAACAGCTCCGTAGCACACTGGTTAGTGTGCCGTAGCACATTGGTTAGTGTGCTTGCCTGCCAGCCCGCAGTGCTGTGTTAGAACACCCACGGATGCTGATGTCAAGGACACTGGTACAGGCCCGCAGCTGTACTGGGTACATGGTGCTAGCCCCATATTTGGATAGACCAATCAGCAACCAGCGGGTGATGTATAGACCAATCAGCAAGTGATGTATAGACCAATCAGCAACCAGCGGGTGATGTATAGACCAATCAGCAACCAGCGGGTGATGTATAGACCAATCAGCAACCAGCGGGTGATGTATAGACCAATCAGCAACCAGCGGGTGATGTATAGACCAATCAGCAACCAGCGGGTGATGTATAGACCAATCAGCAACCAGCTGGTGATATATTGACCAATCAGCAACCAGCAGGTGATGTATAGACCAATCAGCAACCAGCGGGTGATGTATAGACCAATCAGCAACCCAGCGGGTGATGTTGCCGGCTGCCTTCTCCTCCAAGAACATGACCTGGTAGTCATATTAGGCCGGGTCAACCTGGGAGTTCAGGGCAATTTATGGAGACAGCAAAACTTGTGACCACAGGGCCAGCTGGCAAGTATCAGTTTTCTCAGACAGGATGAAGCATGCTCTCAGCTGGCAAGTATCAGTTCTCTCAGACAGGATGACGCATGCTCTCAGCTGGCAAGTATCAGTTTTCTCAGACAGGATGAAGCATGCTCAGCTGGCAAGTATCAGTTCTCTCGGACACGATGAAGCATGCTCAGCTGGCAAGTATCAGTTCTCTCGGACACGATGAAGCATGCTCTCAGGTCCACGCCTGGTACTAGACTCCAAACGCATGTTGAGTCTTCATCAGCATATACCATTGTTACATCAGCATACATAGAGTTGTTGCAAAATTCATTAATTTTAGCATGGACATTTTTATAACCACAATTTCTATGATCATTTACGTGGGGCATGTGTGCAATTTAGTTCTATTTTTACCAGTTGACTGATTTGTAAATATGTAGCACTTGATTTCTTATATGCATTAATGAGCAATAATTTATACCATACATTCATTCCACTCATTGCAATTATCCTTGTTTTTGTAATTTAAGAAACTGCAGGGTTTTTGGGTGTGTATGTGTGTCCAGTTCATGCTTTCAGCCCAGGCTTTTTAAAAAGGTAACAAATAGAGAGCCAGTGAGGCTATCAAGATGATCATCAAATGCCAACTCCACATAAAATGTTTAGCTGTGTTGCTTGTTCATTGATAAAGCGTTGAATTTGAGCCTTTTGAGAAAGTGAGATACGTCAAGGCCAACCCTCACCCTAAATGCATCCCAATATATACCTCTCCGTTGTCAAACTGCAATGTCTCTCCTTTAACACTAGCTTTTCTTAGTTCACTCGGTAAATCATCCACCATTTCTCTAGGTGAGGTTTGCACGGGGTATATGAACTAGTTTGTGGCACCTATCCACAGGGCTGATTTAGGATCTTAAAATGTGTATATGTGGTTACACAATTACCATTATCCTGCTCAGAGGCACAGAATAATTATTTGTTCTGGTTCATCTACAAATAATCGTTTTGTGTTGGTTCTGCATATTTGAAGCTCCAGTACAGGTGTTGCACACCACAATGTTCTGGAGTTGCAGAAGAAATTACCAACCTCATCCTGACAGCACTGAAGTTGGGTGGCTTGGACATCAATGTACTCGGGAAAAGCATGGGACTAAATAAACAAGCTGCCACAATAGATATGGAGTAGTAGAAGTACAGAGAAATGCCTATTTAGTGCCAAAGGAGACCTTTCATATACTAGGATCATGTTATGTGTGCCTTGTCTGGCCCAAACCCCTTTGTTTGGTACTGAATCAGTCAATGCTGTTGGTCTTGGGGAATAGATCTGGTTTCAACGTGCAGTTAATCAGCACCCTCTTGACTATATGATTCTTAGAGGCAAAATATGTATTGACTTGTTCTGAGAGCATTAACAAACTAATCTGCTTTTGTTCACTAAAGTTCCACACCATACTGTCAAATGGAACCCTTCCACTTGAGAATAATTTGATTTAGAAAAACATCCATATGCTTGTGTGCAGCTCATGCATTATGTGAGATGTGGTTCCATTTACAATATCTGTTGTTGACCAGTTCGACGTGTCTTGTGTTTGTGCTGTGCCAAATTCTGTTATAATACCTCAGTGTTGTTTTGTCAATAATTGTGGCCGTGAACATTGGTGATATAAATTTGTAACAAATGGCTATATATAATTAAAGAATATATCAAATGATGAAGTGGACTAGTGAGAATTTGTGTGACAAATTTCAGGGAATGTGTGTCTGAGAATGCATACACTTGACTGCAATAAAAGCCAGATATGAGCACCCGCATGTATCATGTGTGGGCTAGACACTAGTTATGGGTTTGATTATCAGGGGTGAATTCAAATTACCTGAATTCATTTTTTTTTCGAGACCTGAGGTCTAATGATTGAGCACAACCCACTGCTGGCATCTCTGAACTCATTCCTGCACGAACCCAAGGCTCTGTCCACAACTGAAGTACCAGACTCAAAGCCTCATTCTCACCAGTACATATCCTTGACTGAACCCAAGATCGCAACTCCAGACCTGAAGTACAGGCGGTCAGTGTGGTGCAGATCACGAGACACGGCACGCCAATTGATCATTTTACTTTTCTTAAAGTCTGGCACCATACGCCTAATACACTTTTTGGCTTGTAAAGAGGGCCCATAATTTACACTTATTAATGGATATTAACTACCCTCAGATCAGAAGGTGACAGGACAGGAAATTTTCAACATTTTGAAGGCACTAGCATCAGATTATCAGCCTTCACATTCTACAAAGCTATGCTACAATGTATGGCCTAGATACATACACAATTAACAAGCAAAAAACTTGGGGCAATGAAATTTATTATCAATAATTCACATGAACATTACAGTGAACTATCTGCTATTCGTGAACTGGCTGCCTCCACCACTGTGCTTACAGCATCTGTCTAACCAGGGCATCAATCTTGGTGTCCCTGAAGCCATAATCACCACCATCGTTGAAGTGGTTGTACTTGCGGCGCCAGCCTCCCAGAGGAGAGGACAGCTTGAACGGCCAGAGGAAGTTTGAGGCATACTTGAAGTTGGGGCCAACAGTCATGATCTCATGGATGAGGTCCTCAACACAAATAATGTCCCTCTTACCTGTAACACAAAACATTCACCTAGTCAAGACAAAAATAACAACAACAGACTGCCTTAGATACAAAACTGGCTATGTCCAATTCTGTTTTCCCATCCCCACTATGTGGTCCCATCATTTCCACCACTCAAACTAAACCTAGGTTGTGTTGCATCAAACAACCGACGATTTATCAACCATTCTTTTGTTGTATTTTGTTGTCTCTGGCAGTTCCCTCATGGCCTCCCCACATAGTTCATCGGTCTATAATTCTCTTCTCCGTGTATTTCATTCATCTGATGGGTTCTAGACAAGTGAGTATCTGGTTGAAGGATCCTCAGATTGTGTCCTATCCAGCGCTAGTGTCTTTCTTAGTCTCTTGGTTCATTTAAATTTGATTAGTTCTCTTTATGGGATACACTCTAGGTATCAATTAAGAACAGATTTATAGTTACATTTTGTCTTTATTTCATGACGTCATGAATATATGTATAATTGTCTATGGTGTATGTGTATCTGTTCTGGATTGTTTCCATCGATGCAACGGTCCAGACGAAAACATCTACACCGGAAATATGATGGTCTTCTGATGTGACAAGCCAGGAGAATTACACATAGCCAAGCCACTTCTAGACTGAGCATGTTGTATTGCTTGCCATTAAATAGCTAAGACATAATCTACTTGGTTTAGTTTGCAAAAACAGTGAAACATGGAACCAGTTTCTTCTTCTTTTCGTTCATCCGGAGTGTTTTTTCAGATGTGATTGCGGTGTGTCTGTTATGCGCCCTTGGGCCGAAACCTGCAGGCCAACACATCGACTTAGCGTGCTTTTTTGACCAGGTAGCATTCCTGGGATGGAACTAGTTTAGAACATATGAGTTGGAATTTAACAATCTAATATGGCTTATGACAAATGAAAGCAACATCAATATTTGTGTAATCAAAGATCAAATCGCTAAAATGTGATATTCAAGAAATTAAATGATCATTTACAATGTAGAATGGATGTCTGCAAAATTGATAAGAAGAGAGACAAGACAGCAGCTAATGAGGGCATCAAGAGATATGTTTGCTGTTGTCAAGGATGGCAGCAACACTGACAAGTGCTGGAAGTAACAATGACAAAAGTGATGGAAGTAACACTGACACAAGTTCTGGCAACAACATACCCAGTTCCTTCTCCACAATGGAGTTCTCAGTCAGGGCAATACGCTGGTGGTTGACCTTGCCAAAGCCTCGCTTGTAGATGAGCTCACGCACGGTCTTCAGGTTGGGGACACTGCAGGAGTACATGAGGCAAGTTGTCATGACAACCCTAACATTACACTCACATCAAATTTACAATTATTAATGTCACATTTGCGCCACCAAGTCACAGGTGAACAGTCAACATTTTAGTCCAGCTTTCCTTTGTAGGGGTTAAACTGCTAACTTCGCCATCAGCATTCCGCATGTTTAAGACAACGCATTCTTACTCATTCGGGCATGTGGACCTGCAGTGAAATGAGATACCTAGCATGCAGGAAAAGGTTATCCCTAAAACTTTCCCGGTAAATGCTATCTATCAAAACCTTTTCCGTTGAAGTACGTGTAAGGAAGGTTAACTTTTGTTGTGGCACTGTTCAATGAACATGTCATGTATCCTAACACTGATTAATTTTATGTCAGACCGGTGGCGTTAGCCACTACACACTGAAGGATTTACTGGGGATGGGATCCGGGCACTTATGGAGTGAATGTTTCAATGTGCAATGAGGATGATCTGTCGACTAACTTATGTCATTCTTACTTTAGAAAGAAGTATTTATATACTGGCACATTGCCATCTTGGCAGGCACATTGTGCTTCACAAAGGCATTACAACTCATGGCGGTAGCGAATAGGACTGCTCAGGCCAATTTGCGCTGTAAATGCTCACAATGGATGCATGTGAACACTTGGCCAATTCCACCATCGCTCAGTGTGTGACCTATCTGCAATCTTTTCTCCTGTCTTTATTCAGTTTCTGATAGTTACCCTCCATGCAACACGCTGTTACGATGACTTGCTCCCAAGGAGCAATATCAATACTTGTATCAATCATGTCCCGCTCACACACATCTTTGTATCGTAGTAGAGGCTTACCCCAAAGATCTTTTACCAATCTATAATTCACTAAAAAAGATTGTCCTATGTTAATTTACCATCTTTCCTCCTCATGTGTCCTATCCATCGTCTACGAAGGCTGAGCATGGAACAAACTGTCACACGTGATCTTTCCTACTTCAGTATTTGTGATCATCACAATCAGCATACATACAACTAAATATAATTTGGCTGGGTTCTGTTATGTTGAATTGAAGCTGATAATGCAGTGAATATATTTACACAACAGCTGGTTTACTGAACATGGTGTTCCTTACAATGTTGTAGGAATTCTTGGGTCAACTGCTTTGTGAGAATCCATTGGGTCAACCGTCGTGGTAAATCACTATTTCACTGCAACCCTTCATAATTACAAGCACAAGTTCCTGATGTCCCCATATCTCCCACCCTGTATGTCCCCAGGTCTCCTACCAGTGCCCTCAAGGATTTGTGTACTTTCTAAACAGTACTAGTAAAATCATACCATTTTTTTTTATGCTCGCACTTTTAACTAATAGTTCCAATTCTAGCAGCACTGGACTGATTTTAGCTTTTCCTATTACCAGCGCCCCTGCCATCAGGCGAAGAACCCAGTTCAGAGGTAACCTATCAAATTGACTCCATAATGCTTAAATGTTACCGCAAATGACATATTCTCTACCCACCCCCAGACAAGCCATACAAAGTGTATACTCACCCCCAAGCAACGTAGGGCTCAGCAATCTTCAGCATGTTCAGTGTGGCCTTGTTCAGTCTGACGAAGACGCCGTTGTTGATCTGACGCAGTCTGAACAGCTGCAGGACTTTCCTGGGCCGTGGGTGGATGCCATTGATACTGTAACACACACAGATCAGACATGTCAACTACACGAATCATTAACTCACATGCCACATGATTATAACACTTTAATACAATAATGCTTTTTTTTTTTGCATATCCCTTACAGGACGTTGCAGTCAACACCAGCATTTTTCAGCTGCTGTTGATGTACTAGGCAAGATTACGCTCAGTAGTTTGGCAGTGCTTTCTGAGCGACCGGCTCACAAGTTACAGTTACAACCCTTAAGTTACAGACACGGCCAGAACCGCCACCAATTATTGCACATGTACAATACTGCTAGCACACAGGAAAGAGTCATGCAGCAAACAGCAATGAAGTGGTCACAGCAAGAATGCATGGTTGTGTAAAACCAATAACATCCAAGCAGCAATCCTGACAACAAAATTAACTCATTTCCGTGAAACAGCTGGCATTAAGTGGTTCTCCTATCTAGGGAAGAGGTCTTCGTAGCAAGATGATCAAGCCGTCTGCCTCACTACATTGTGGGTCCATTTTCGGAATCCCAACTTACAGTTCTCAGGTGCAATTTTTCAGATACCACCATGGATCATTGCTGGAGCTAGCAGTTCGTGCTCTTAATGCAAGTCACTCTTCTGTAAGAAGAGTTAAGCCATATGGGAGAGAATTTCTTCTGTGTTCATCCGGATTTTTTTTTCTTCGGATGTTACTGCATTGTGCCTGTTTACAGCAGAGCTGCGTTCCTGCAGGCATTTGTTGACCGGGTTAACCTTCCCAGTGGGAGAGAATTTGATGCAGCCCTCTTGTGTATAATCCCTTTAGCTTCAATGTATGACCTGTGGCTACAGACTACACTTGATCTTCAAAAACAGGTCAGTGGTGTTGCAGGTAATACAGGGAAGCAGCTAAAGACAGTAATGTGTTACTGTAAATTACTGTTAATGTGTTAAGCAGTTAGAAACAATTATGGTATCCGCCTCGAGCGCTGGAGGTCCCGGGTTCAAGCCCCGGTGAGGACCGGGATTTTTTCACGTGGACTTCTAGTAAAAATTTCCCCTGGTCTCTGCGTAGTGAGATCGGATGCCCGTGTGTATTGTTGCGCACGAAAAAAAAATCCCTTGGCAGTTGGAAATAGAAAAGGAGTAGGGGAAAATTTCTAGTTAAAAATCTACCCAGAGTATTTCAGGATCCTTGCCAGTGCTACGGAGTTCGTGCATGAGCTGAGTTTCTCCAGACTCAGGATTGAGTTAGAACGGAGCACTTATGGGTTGCACCCGTGTGCCGTGATGATGATCCGTCGACTAAACTAAAACTAATTAGAGACAGTAACTAATGAACAGGTGAACCTTAAGCTATCAGAAAACATTCACAAGAACATACCCTCTGATCCTAATGACGAAAGCCAACTTGGGCTCAGCGGGCACATAGAAATTGCCACTCTTTTTAGCGATGCGGGCAAGTCTGATTTCATTGCGCTCCTTGGCCTGGTACTCCTTGGAGTATTTCTCAGCTCGCTGGAACACCACCTTCTTCTTGGCTGCTTGTTTCTAGAAAAAAACCAGAACCCACACCTTTAGCAACTGCTACTTCCTCAAGTACAAAACATTCACAATATACACAGCATGTCAAGCGTGTCCAGAGAACCTCATGGCAGATGCTGTGAATCTGATGTGGCACGACAAAACTGTAGCTCTTTATATTTCTTCCCATTTATTTTATGAAGCCAGGATTAGCGCTGTTAGATCAATGCCTCACGTTTGGTAAGTAAGCAGCAGGTACAGGTACTAGGGGGGTCCCACCACGATTTTAAAATTGAGTATTTACAAATGCGACCACCACAGATAGATGGCCCTTGAAAAACCAAAATGGTAATTTCAACCAACCGCTGCATGGAATATTATGCTAACCTTTCCTGGAAAACCCCAGATGATGTGTTATTGTCACGTGATACTTGAATGAATGAATGACGTAAGCATGAATGGGTTTTACAGCAGCCATTTTAGTGACATGGGTTAGGCTGGAGTGGCCCTGTACATCACTTCTATTTTAATTGTTTTCAGCACAATCGAAAATCCTACAGGTACTATGTTGCGGGTGTATGACACTGGGTATCTTCTGCTTTCATCCTGAGTTTTTTTTCCAGACGTGATTGCGTTGTGCCTGTTTACAGCAGAGTTGCGTTCTTGCGCCTTTTGTCCGACACATCCGACTTCTGCGGGCATTTGTTGATCTGGTTAACCTTCCTGGGTGACACTAGGTATGATGCAAGTCACTAGATAATGACAATAGATATTGTGCTACCAGTTGAGCATTTCCTTTGTTAATCTAATCTTTGTTAATCTTTGCTAATCTAAACTTGATGTATTTCCATCAAGATATACATTCATTAAGGAATATCAAGTTTGAAGATGTCAATCAATCAGCTGCCTTCACAATTGAAGTCCACCAAAACTGTCTGGTCACAGCTGTATAACCTGTCTACACTTCTTGGTTGCCTACATTCAACAAGTCCCTCTAGTGGATTTTTACAATGCTGTCTATTTCTCTCAACTCTTTCCCAGGCTTCTCTAAAACCTATATATTTGAATGTTTTTCTCCCGGTGAAGTCGTCATCGAACCATGAATCTGCCACTTTTGTTGGTTTCCCCTAGCTGTATATATTACATTTATAAAACAATAGATCATGCATAAAATAAACAGTGAACAAAAGTGTCCAGACTTCCCTTATAGACAACAACATTCACAACCAACCGTTTTGTAAGCTGCTAATTCTTTCAGGGTCCTGGTCCTGTTGGCAGCAATCGCCACCCTCCTCTTCCTAATAGACTCAGGTACCCTGGGTACTCTCTTGACCTGCCTGGAGAAGCAACGATTTCATGTCACAAACATGGTTTTTGTATGGACAAATACATGATCCAGAATCTAGATGAATCTATAAAATTGCAGGACGTCTGCAAGGTCACGGTTAGATTAGATTGTAAAATTTGAGGACACAATCATGGTCCATATTTTTTTCCCTGCATATCCTTTACAGGAAATCGCTGACAACCTCAGCTGATTGTTGATTTCTTGGCATGATTACGTTCAGTAGTTTGCCAATGCTTTATGAGCGTACCACGTAAGTTACCGACATGGCTAGAACGTGGCATCACGGATTTTCGCGCACATCACGTTACTCATAAAGCATACGGGATTACGGAGATAGTCGTTAACCCCTAGCCAGGGAGACCGCAATATCTATACTATAACTAGCCACTTTTATTCCAGAATATCCTCTACGTTCTTTATCAGTGTAAGGTGATTATTCCAGGGTATTTTTGGACGTTTCCTTATTATACTTGAAGTAGAGTTACCAAAAGTGGCAGTGAGAAGTGGCAGTGAGAATATATGCCCGACATTGAAGCACAAAAATATCCACGGACATGGTGTCTAGTCCAGCTATGAGTGAGAGACGAGGAATGGATGCAAGTGGCCATAACCAGGTGGCCCTCCTGGACCTGAACACTATTGAACAGTGACCCACTGGACAATCACTTACTAGTATTTTGATATGAAAATCTCTAGTTAGTTTACGATTGTACACTGGGCCACCTTCCTACCATCAGACATGATTCTGGGTGGGTGATTGCAAAATAGGACGATTGGTATGACAATCACCAATGTGGTCAAAACTAGAACAGTGAACCAAGAGGTGTAGAAAAGATGTAATTCCTGGATAGGACATAGTGATAAACCTGAGAATAGTTAGGTCTTTGGAATCCATAGCACAAAAGACAGAGGAACACATAAAGACATGGAGAAAAGTAGAGACAAAAACATTAAAATCCCCCCCCCCCCCCCCCGGAGGATGGAAAGGGCTGCATGGGAGAGCTAATGATATCAGGAGGGCTGTTATTTTAGTATAGCTTCAGTTTTACATGTGCTTGCTCACTGAATTTTCTGTAGTGGTAGTACAATGAGTAAACAATATGGAATGACTCGTAAGCATGGACAGTGAAAAAGAAAAGAAATGCATGGTAGTTGGCAAACGAACTATATTCGGGCACTTTAGCACACAAATTCAGAGATAATGGGGAAAATGGTATTCCAACGATACAGTTAATGTGAGAGCTTCATAATACAGTGTATTTTAGAAGAATATCCTATTTAACCACCTAATGACCTGTGATGTAACCGTACAATGCCGACAGAGGGAGAAGGGTTGGTACACTAAATTCATTTCACACCATGATCAATTTAAGTAAAAACATGCATAATCTTAACTAGAATTGAAATTGGTTAGTCCTTAGCTACATTTAGCATTGTCAAATTAACACTAGCATTCCTGCTAAATTACTTATAACTTCTAAAATTACAACTATTGAAAAGTCAGCCACATTACTAAAAATGTACTAAATACGAAATGTTATTTGTTTTCAAGACTATATATAGCATGATAGAATGTGAAATATGCATATAGTATACATCGTAACGATAAAGATTGAACGTACATCATTTAAATTATAAGTACTTTATGTAACTATAACATAATAATACAGATGCATAGGGATATAAATTTGAGACATTTTCTACTCACTTGTCAGCCATCTCGGTAGTCATGAAAAGGAAGTGCTTCGCTACAAAACCTAAAAAGTCACCCTCATCCGGCGACGAAACGAAAATTCACCTCAACTTCCTGTCTGGTCGTTAATTATTATTTGTATCTTTTATCATGGGGGAAAAAAATTCTATAGTATCCGACACCAAATAAATAATTTATATACTTGTTAGCAATAAGAGTACTCACACAGTAATTACTTAAATTTAGTTCGCTAATGCACTACGTATGGCATGGCACATGATTGATTGATAAATTGAATGTACTATGTGCCGGCTCCGTTGCGGAGACGTTACGGACGCGGTTGGTAATCCTGCTTACCCGCGTTCAAAACACGTTTGCGCGCGATTCGGCAGCATAACTGCAGATATTCCTCTTCTTCTTCTGCGTTCATCGGGAGTTTTTTTCCGGACGTGATTGCGTTGTGCCTGTTTACAGCAGAGCTGCGTTCTTGTGCCGTTAGGCCGACACATCCGACTTCTGTTGACCGGGTAAACCTTCCCGGGAGTTTCTTAGGACGTTTGACTCTCACTGTTGTGGTGTTATCCCCCAACCCAGCTGGCCCATATAGAACAGCCAAAGACATCCTGGTCAGCCTTCAAGGGAAGGCAGGGGCAGACCATGGGCATTCCCCGCCATCCAAAGAGGCTTCCATACTTGCAGAGCCGACACACAGCGCTCTGGTACTGGGCTCACCCAAGACCTGCAGATATAAAGGTATATTTAGAACCAAATTAGTGTGCCTGCAGTACAGTTGTAAAGATACCATGAGCAAATCCACGACAACGAGAACAGTCAGTTTTACAAGAATGCAGTCACTAGTGACAGAATGGACGTTGCGTTTAAAGACTTCGGCAGCACACACAGAACAATATAGAAAATACACAAAAATGACTTAGTTTTACCAAGAAGCCAGACGATCATCGTGACTTAACTCATTAAGTGCCATTGGGTGATTCATCGCCTGAAGCCACTTCTTTTAGCTGCCATTGGCTTATATATAATAGCTGTCCCTATGCAACCCTTTAAGCTGATATATAATACAACATATCTGCTGCTACCATATTAAAAACTTGTAAGTCATAGCTGTGACACACCCCAACTTCCCGTTTTCCGCCATCCGTTTTTGTTTTGTCCAGCCTTACTTTTTGTTTGGCTCTGAAGTACAAGTCAAAGACACATTTGGCCGCCTTGGGTCGCTGTGGGCATATAGCGCCGGACCTTTAGCCCTTATCTGTATCGACCAATTGGCTCTCGGTGAGTGGTGTGGTCGGTTTCACACCGTTCCTATTTACTTTCCAATTTTTTTTCTGGTACCAATTTTAGGCTGGGTCGCCCCGGGAGCCTGGGTCAATTTACATAATCAACCCTGATGTGGATTGGAACGTAAGACCGCAGGGTCAGCAGGAGAGCGTCTATCCACTCGCTACCATAGCACCGGCGAGGATCCTGAAATACAGAAATTCTTTCCACCCAGTGGACTTGCTGGCCAAGCAGTTTTTGGTAGCCACCGAGAGGCCTTTGCTACCTACACGCCTGGGACATGCAATTATGCAGATTAGAGACATTCAGGATCTTTCTTAAAATTTTGGGAAACTTGTACACCAGTGGTTCTTAACCGGTGGGGAATTCCCCCCCCCCCCCCTCCCGGGTGAATTTTAGGGTTTTAGGGGGGGGGGGGAAATTAAGATTATTTCAAGATCGCGTTTATATAAGAACCGATTACTTTTTCGTTTTTCCCTTTATACTGTACGGTTCTGTACGTCTCACCCTTCTAAAATTCAATTTATAAAGTAAGTAGACCAACAAATCATGTTTTATGTAGACGTCTAGACTTGTTTTAGTATGTGCTATTATATTTAGCTTCCATTATTACGTATACTGTGTAGGGGCGGGGCGGGATTTTTAGGTAGGAAATACGAAAGGGGGGAATGGCGTTCTGAAAATATGGTGAAGAGGGCACGGGTCAAATTTTAAGGTAGGAAATAAGAAGGGGGTGGGGGTGGGAATGACGTTCTGAAAATATGGTGAAGGGGGGTATGGGCCAAAAAAGGTTTAGAACCACTGTTGTACACGCACGAAGCAGTTTTCTCTCACAGCATGTATATTCGTTTGGTAGGCGACATATGGTGGACTTCTTCCTCATCATCATCTTCTTCTTCTTCTTCTTCTTCTTCTTCTTCTGCTGTGGGGAAATGTATGTGGGTGGGGGATCAGTGGGTAGGTGGCGGCATGTATGTTTGCCTGGGTCTGTGTGAGTGCGTGGAGGTATGTGTGGGTGGGTGGAGGAGGTGTGGTGGGTGGGTGGGGGTGTGTGGGTGGCTGCGGGACGTGTGGGTGGCTGCGGGATGTGTCTCACAACATTGCAATATGCACTGTTTATGTTCACAGCTTTCATTTGACAATGTTTTCTCCCCCACCCCCAAGTGAATGTATCATGCGTAATATGCATTGTTTATGCTTACAAAATCCATTTGACAATGTGTTTTTTTTGTGTGTCCCTATGTAAATGTATCAAGGAAGAGGAACAAGAGATCACATATTCAACATGCGATTAATAATAGAGAAGTGCAGATAATTTAATGTAAACCTATTCTCATGTTTTGTGGATTATTCAAAGGTATTTGACTGTGTACAAGATAAGAAACTTTGGGAAATCATGAGGAATATGGGCTTTCCATCACATGTAGTACAACTCATAAAAATGCTCTATCTAGACCAACAAGCAGCAGTTAGAATAGATGGCGAGATATCAGATTGGTTTGACATCAAGCAAGGAGTCCGTCAGGGCTGCGTGCTGTCACCCTATTTGTTTAACCTGTACGGCGAAAATATAATGAGAAATGTAAGAGATGATATAAACAGGGAGCTATATGAAGCCCTAAATATCGGCGGTCATGACATACCAGAGATTCGATATGCTGATGATACAGTATTACTATCCACAACACATAATGGCATAGAAAACCTCATAGCCTCAACCCAATTGAATAGTGAAAATCACAACTTATATCTTAACATAGCAAAATCAAAGATAATGCATACAGACAAAACTGCAATGGAGAAAGAAATATATGTTAATGGGGGAAAATTGGAGGTGGTGGAAAATTTTGAATATCTTGGGTCACTGATTACCAACAATGGTGACACAATGACAGAAATTAAACGGCGACTATCAATTGCTCTTCAAAGACTAAAACAACTGAACAAATTATGGAGTGGGACAGACAGAACTACAAAAATTTGATTTTTAAGAGCATGCATCTTTCCCATTGCAACATACGCCTGTGAGAAATGGACACTTACTAAACAAGTTGAACAGCGCATAAATGCCTTTGAACATAAATATTATAGACGAGTTCTAAGAATATCTTGGGTAAAGAAAAGAACAAATGCATCCATACTTCAAGAATTTAATATTGAAGAAGGTTGGCTATTAAAGACGATACAACAAAGAAAATTGAAATATTTTGGTCACTTGAAACGTCAAGAAAGTTTGGAGAGAACAATAATGGAAGGATATATGCCTGGGAAGAGAAGAAGAGGAAGGCCAAAGAGAAGATGGGTGCAGGATGTGGAGGATGATCTCCAGATGGGTGTATCAGACGCGGGACATCTTGCTTATGATCGAGAGGTTTTCCGGAAGGTTGTTATGGCAGCGACGTTCTGCAAAGGACATGCTACTGAATGAATGAATGAAATGTATCATGCATATTTGATGAATGAAAGATGATTGATTGAAAGGGCCGAATGTAAGACGGGCCTGCGTGCTCAATTTGTTACACTTTTAAAATAAAGTTCGTTCGCTACTTCGTTCGTTCGTTCTTTCGTTCGTTCGTTCGTTAGTTCGTTCGTTCGTTCGTTCGTTTCGTTCGTTCGTTCGTTCTTCTTCTTCTTCTTCTTCTTCTTCTTCTTCTACTTCTTCTTCTTTTTCGTCTCCCTTCGTTCGCTTGAAATTTGTCTATAACTTGTATGAAGTTAATTGTCGTTTTTAGTTCACTCAGTGGTCATAGAGTTTATCTTCCACTGTTGTTTCTCTGGAGAAGAAGGTTGACCTATATATATATCGTATTTTGGGTAGTCTTGGAGAATCTGATCCGCTGTCTGTGGTGCCAATCCACATGTCCACATGGCTGATTCGCTAATCTTGAATCTTATGGTGGATTTTCAATCTAATAGGATTTTCGTTTGGTGGACATCTGAACCTGTCGTTTAGTAAGAATCACATTCAGCGGACGTTACAGTCCATTTGTCAAATTAGTTAGCACACCTTTGTGGAACATCTTTTACTACTTTTACCCACAGCATATTCACACCAACCCCATGCTATCTATATCAAACTTGGACTTTATCCAAATCACACTTTCGCAAAATCAACACCTGCGAGATGAGACACCTGAGGAGAGCTGCCAACTTAACAATCCGAGACCGAGTAAGAAATGCTGTTATCAGACAGACTGTGGGATCAACACCTTGTGCCACATTTATTGAAAGACAGAAGATCAAGTGGTTTGCACATGTCGTTAGAACGCAACACCAGCAACTGCCATCACTGGCCTTACATCAAAGATCATCTGCGACGAGACCACGAGGACGTGCAAGAAGAAAATGGATTGACGACATCAAAGACATTGTACAATCACATGGAATGACACTATCCAGTGCCGCCAATAGGGCGCTGGAACGCAAATTATTCCTCCCCACGCCGCTTGACAGCAGAAGTGGAAGATGATGATGATGACCCATGATTTGGGGATGTGAAGGCAAGTACCAGAATGGTATCTCATCACTGCATCTCTAAAGTCTACCAACTCCGAGATGCCCTAACAGTTCAGTTTGGGCCAATGGGGGTCATTTACACGTTGTGGACGACGAGAACGTATTGTAGAAGTCTTGAATAGGGTTCCTTAAAACCAGTTCAGAACTAGCTAGCGTCCGGTGTGCAGTACCATGGTATCACTTTATATGATGCACAAAAGTGACATTAACCTACCCCCACCACTCCTCCCCCACGCCTGTCACCGGATTGCCATAGTTATCCAAGTAGGGTCATGCCATCTAAAGAACTTCAACTAAACTAAACCAACGTGAGACAGTGTGATCTTAGAAATGCATGGCTTAATTATTGTTTGTCTATCAAGAATGATGATGACCATTGGTTTCATCCAGTGGGGTTGAAAGTATGGAGCCGTGAGTTCTAAGTCGGCTGACAAGGCCTATTTTGGCTCGGAATGTTCTTTGTCAATGTCGGCAAAGAATGCTTGACGTTTAGGAAGAGTATCTCCTGCAGTGGTTTTTCTGTCCAGCCTTTCCTTCACAGCTCTTGCAGTCCTGGTTGCTTCACAAGTGACTGCACCATTGCATAATGATTTACGCCACGAATTTCGGTCTCCCAAGTGTCATGATGAATTCCAAAAACTTTTAGTGAGATCTTCGGAGTGTCTTTAAAGCGTTTCCTCTGGCCACCCTGGGAGCGTTTACCACAACGCAGCTCGCCGTAAAAAATTCGTTTAGGGAGTCTGTGATCTGGCGTGCAAGTGAAGTGTCCAGCCCAGCGAATTAAACCTTAGCTGAATTAATCTTTGAGACAAACATGCGACTATTGGCAGAATCAGATATCTGTCATTACTATAACAGTGTAGTGATACGGCTGTGTGTAGAAGGCTCGTGTCAATATAGTGGACAAGTCTCGTCTGTTATATAAACATTCGTTTATTCATTGAAATCGTACATCTTCTGACTGATGATGGTAAACTCACACATCTTTCCTAGTTGAATCCCAAGTCTCCAAGTCCTCTAGTGACGTGTGTGCAAGCCCTGGATACGTCTACCCATTCGTGCATACACGTTCACTAACTAATGACTTCCCAATAGTTAATGAATGCGCAGCATCCATTAACTCTCTACTCCTAAGCTCCCTTTACTGTTACATATACCTCCCCTTGTTAATTAAAGAATTTTTCTTGTAAAGGAAAAAATCTTTACTCCTAATCCCCTTACTCTATTCTCTCTTCTTCCTTATCTCTCACAGTTCCTCTAATCTTCCCCAAACCAACTCCAACTTAAGTAAATATTCTATTCTTTAACTCTTTCCCGTGCTATCTATCAACCCACTTCTTCTTCGTTTCTGGCCCTTCAAAACATAATAACATTTAAATCTCAACTTTATACAACACATCATAACACGTCTTCTTAATTACTTCTTCTCTTCTTAAGCAATCTGCTTAAAACTTCAAACGCTGTACTCTTCTGATACCTACTCCCTATTTTCATCACCAACCACACTAATTCTCCACTTTAATCAACCTGAAATCACTCTCACACGATAGAAAGACAAAGAATCGGTGGCCACCGGTATTTAAAAGAAGCAGTAGAACTCTTCCACACAAAGACCACACTCAGCTACATCACACACCCCCTTTACCAAACCATACTCCTTTACCCTCCTATGTCATTTGAGACTTTATGTAATAAAGTCTAAAACCACACTCACCTAAATCACACACCTTATGGTAAACGTTTACGCTGCTATCTACAGCATCAAAAACATTATTCACATCCAATTGTCTATATATTACAGACACTACTACTTTTATGTTTCTGAATCTTACCTCAATGTAATGTTAACCACAAAATACGTCCCGAGGACACAATTAAAAATCAAGACCTGTTCCAATACAGATCACCTCACATAATATACCTCTCTTGCCCCCTTACTGTCCATTTATTATGGGCACAACTACTCAAACCTCCCTTCATGCCGTTACTAACAGCAACAATATCCTATCCCTGCCTTTAACTTTATCCCAGCCCATATATTACGGACTCTCAAACACCCCATGTCATTATGTCTCGACTACACACTTACACCCCTTTATTATTGTACTGTTATCCACAGTGTCTAATCACTCTTCAGATTTAAACATGGATTCAATTCATGTTTTTGTCTGGGGTAACCCGTTACCCTCTTCTTTGTGGATAACCCCGCAATCCTGTGTACATCATGGTTCTTCTGACCCCATGTAAACCATGTTTAAAACTTTCTCCTCATTTACCCCCCTGCTATATTAATCTTTTCTTCCCTCATATGGCTTCTAATCCATATATTTCCAATCAACGCTGACTTTAGTGTAACTCTAAACTTTCCCATAACCATCCATATACCGGCACCAAAACAGCCTATATAACAGTGTAGTGATACGGCTGTGTGTAGAAGGCTCGTGTCAATATAGTGGACAAGTCTCGTCTGTTATATAAACATTCGTTTATTCATTGAAATCGTACATCTTCTGACTGATGATGGTAAACTCACACATCTTTCCTAGTTGAATCCCAAGTCTCCAAGTCCTCTAGTGACGTGTGTGCAAGCCCTGGATACGTCTACCCATTCGTGCATACACGTTCACTAACTAATGACTTCCCAATAGTTAATGAATGCGCAGCATCCATTAACTCTCTACTCCTAAGCTCCCTTTACTGTTACATTACCGAATGAGACTATTCGCATACGCGCAGAATAGGGATATATCATTCAGCGCATTCCTTCCGGTTTCCCTGTAGTGCATGCAAACCACTGGACGTCCACCAACAAGCTACAAGCAGCACCGAAAGGACTGACCAAAACGCTATGCCAGCTTATTGGCTGTAAGAGAGAAAGAGACAGACAGACAGACAGACAGACAGACAGACAAACAGACAGACAGACAGACAGACAGACAGACAGATTGGAACCATGGTTTCTCCCCCTGCTTGAATCAGCACAGTTGGAATATCGTCACAGCCTGGTGACCCGCCTACCCCCACCCGTTCCTGTCCCCTTTCTGTATACGGTATGGTTGATCATATTTCCTATAGCAAACACCTTTCATCTTTCTAGCATATCTTAACTTTTTATTTAAATATTGCCATTTATATCTGCATTATGATGGTCTGCCGGTCTCCCTGGCCCTAGATGTTAACGTCTTTCTCCGTAATCCTGTATATTCTCGTGAGTAACGTAACCTGCGCGAGAATAGGTAACGGTTCTCGCCGCGTTGGTAACTTAGGGGTATGTGAGCCGGTCACTCAGAAATCAATGGCAGACCACTGAGCGTAATCTTGCCTAGTACATCAACAGCAGCTGAGAAATGCTCATGTTGACCGCAACGTCCTGTGAAGGATATGCGAAAAAAAAAAAGAAAAAAAAAAAAAGAAATGATGGTCTTCTTCTTCTTCTTCTTCGTTCATCCGGAGTTTTTTTTTTCGGATGTGATTGCGTTGTGCCTATTTACAGCAGAGCTGCGTTCTTTCGCCGTTAGGCCGACACATCCGACTTCTGCGGGCATTTGTTGACCGGGTTAACCTTCCCGGGGAAATGATGGTCTGAATGCGCCTATTATTCGCCTATTAATGTTCTTCTTCCTCTTCTTCTTTGTCCGTTCGATACTTTGCGTCGGTGAGTTTTGCACGTAGTTGCATTGTGCCTGTTTCCAACATAACTGCGATATTTGCACCCTGCCATTTGTTTACCACGTTAGCCTTCCCATCTTAGGAGGACGAATGATGGTAGAATACCAAAGGACATCTTTTTTGGTGAATTACAGATGGGCAAGAGACCTCAGGGTCGGCCTCTACTACGATACAAAGATGTGTGTAAGTGGGACATGATTGATACAGGCATTGATAATGCACATTGGGAGCAAGTCGCCGCTGAACGTGTTGCATGGAGGGCAAACATCAGAAATGGAATAAGGACAAAGGAGAAAATTATTGCAGATAAGTCACACACTGAGCGTGTGAGACGTAAGATGGTGCATGGTGGTTGTCGTGTATGTGTAAAGAATGACTGTCGTATTAGTTACTTGTTCTTCTTTACCACTTTAGTGTCGTCCCTGGAGTGAAGAGAATCAACACCCACATTTGTTTTTACTTCAATATCTCTATTCTGGAGAAATCCAGCAGACTCCGTCCACACACTCCCTCAATCTGAAGACACCTTCCTCTCACTCTTACTCACCCCTGGATCATGCCCCCTCTCATTCTTCCCCAACATAACATACTTGACAACTCTAGCTTCAACAAATAAAAACAAGAAATTTATTAAAGCAAAGAGTATATGTAGGAGAAGTGTATGTGTGTATAAGGTGTAGAATGTGTGACGTGTATTCTAATGGTAGACCAGTGATTTAGAAGCAAAGTCTGTAACATCATAGTGCTTAGCACACAACAGCACCATTTTTTTCCGGACAGTGAACCTCACCCAGAAGATGACGACTTTCTCCAATCACTCGAACAAACAGGATGCTGGTAATCCGATAGACACTGTTGATCTTGGTCTTCACTTTACCACACGGTGAAGTTACTCTGTTTCCTAATATTTGTTTGAACTGATAGTCCTCCAATAAACTGAAATGTCACTTGGGGAAACTCTACTGTTTATTAGTTTCTGGTTATAACATTTTCCCCTCTTTTAGAACACAACCTATTAATGTTTGTTAGGTAGATGTGTATATATATATATATATATATATATGTCCTTAGTATGCGAGTTCTTAATCTTCGGTGATGAAGCTTATCACTCATTAAACACAACACTTCTGTTCATACAATTCCACTCAGCAGAAGCCAGGTTCCCGCAAACCAACTTGGGTATAAGCCCTATGTAGTGGCCTCTCAGCAACCTCTGTCTTCAGATGCTGAGCCATCATTGTATCAACTTTGAACTGCTTCTTCGTAGTAAATCCTCTCCCACTCACGTGGAACACTCAAGGGGAACTGTACATGGAACCTGTAGAGCAGATAACACCATGGTGAGGGCAACTCAGTCCTGACCGTAATTAGGTGATTGTAGGCCAATAACAGCACTCAGATCTATAACAGAGATCCGATCTCTGTCATACGGCCAAATAACTCAATCATATGATCTGAGACATGGCAACACCAGGAAAGAATAAAGGAACGGGTAGAAACCCAGCAGATGCCCTACTGAAGATCCTACCATTACACATTCCCCTCCTCCCTCTCACTTAATTATTATTCCACTACATTGGCCTCAACTTCCCGAGTAAAATGATATATAACACAAGCTACCTGAAGCCACACAATAGAATACTAGTGCCGACGCTCCTATGATACTTTCTAGCACCGCACTTATAGAACATTCTATCACTAATCATAATACATTATATCACTACACAGTACTGTATTCTATTCCTAATCATACTCTTAAGTTAGATATAATTAATTGCCTACCATATGTCTATTCCTGTTGTTACTCGAGAAACTAGGCAATCCGATTGGATCTATGTCCGTGGATAACTATCACTACTAAGATAGTCTAGTCCCTCTAATATAACACAACTCGGAATTATCCCCAATTTTAACACTTCAGAATGTTTTCCTCGACTCCATCCACCTGTTTACTGCACTGGGTTTTATATGGGTGTTTGAGTGAGTCACCAGGAAGTCCAGACGCCAATCAATCCAGAATCTGGCTTTGTCCTCCTGTTTCCAGACTAACCAGAGTCAATTAGCTGTCAAGTTTCCTTTTCATCTGGGGAGTTCTTTGTCTCATCCAACAAATATCCGGTTGTCTGTAAGCCGGAGACCTTTCTCCCATTACAGAATCCTTCTGACCTCTAGCAGGCATTCTGTCTATCACTTGCAATAGAACGGCCAACTTCCGTTTTGTAGACAAATGTCGCCAGTACACACCTCTCGAACAACATCCTGTCATCAACTTGTCGACTATGTGTAGACAACTCGACGTGACTCCCTTTGATCTCATACACACTGTTGACCAGGTGCCGAGAATCTGTACCGACGTATTTTCCTCAGTTTGTTCACCATAAAAGCGTCAATTGTGTTAGCAAAATAATGTCAGGTTTGGTTATCATTGATCGACTGACAAGTTAATTTATCCTGTGACAGTGGTGGAAATGACCACGTGTTCACATGCACCCACTGTGGACGAAAATTTCAGTGCAAATTGGCCTTATCAGTCACATTCGTTACCGCCATGGGTAATAGTTATTATGCCTTTTTGAAGCACAAACTATCGTCTGTCAAGACAGCAAGGTGCCAATGAAATGATAGCCTTCCCACGTAGTTTCGCAGGAAATTCTTCTGTCCCAGAGTTGTGTTGCCATTGTCGTCCATTCATCTACAGGTATGTCCAGTACAGACACGCGGAGAACAATAGCATGCACTCCACTCGTCCTTCAAGGGAAGACATGAGTAGACCATGGGCATTCCCAACCATCCAAGGAGGCTTCCATAAATAAAGAGCCGAGACATGATGTTATGGAACTGGGCATAGCTTTTCAAATAAAGTGTCCCTCGCCATCAGGCGAACCCACTCCGACTTCAGATGTACTTGTAGTTTACATCCCCAAGTCAAGGCTCATAGGTCAACATTTTAGCCCAACTGTCCGGTGTAGGGGTTGAACTCCTTACCTCGGCATCAGCACACCGGATGTTTAAGAACACGCTTTCTTATCCATGCGGCCATGCTGACCTACAGGTCGCAGTCTGTAAATTTTGAGACTTTGTTGACCCGCACAGAGTAAATGGTCCAGACTTGTCACCCCATGAATTTGCTAGCCCAGCTATTGTTCCGTTAGGTGGCCCTCTGAGACGCCTTTTCAGCTACATTCCATTCAGCTACAATCCACATGCAGTGTGGCAGACCTGAAGCATAAAGGATTGCTTTATTTGGTTGTTTTGGGATTTGAGATTTAAATATTGAGCACACCCACTACTGGCAACGCTGATCGTTTTCTGGTAGGAACCTAAGGCCTATCCACGCATACAAGATTCTTTCTTCAACTTCTTAGTCTGCCTCTGCTCTTTTCCCACCTATCTTTCCAGGTTTCACGATGTTCTCCAATTCCTAGCCACACCACAGTATAATTGTAGTTGTTTGTCCATCAAGAATGACGATGACAATTCATTCTCATCTCGTCTCATCATGTTCCTCTTGTACCTTGCGGTGTCGAGATGAAGTGAGTGCCCGCATATGGGCTTCAGGTATCGATATTCCCATGGACTCTGTTATTCCCTCCGTCCATCGTTTACGTGGTAGACCTCTTCCTCTGCTTCCCTCTGGTCTGTACATCATTGCTTGTTGTGGTATACTGTTAGTTGGTAATCTACTTGCATGGCCAAACCATTTTGACTTGCTTGACCATCCATTGTAGGGTTGAAAGTATGGATCCGTGAGTTCTCAGATGGCGGATATATAAATACAATATTTAAGAGATGACACATTTTCTTAGGGTGTCTATGTGGCCCTGCGTTGAATAACAATATCTCGTTGGTCCTGTGCCGAATGACACCCTTTCTTTCAGCTTTCTCTTCTAATGTCCTTTTCTGTGACCAATACAAGCAGAGAATGGTTCGCTTGAGCTTGAGGCTGGCTTCACCTGCCCTCCAGAGTTGTCCTCAAAGGTCGCTCCAGTTATTCAGATTTTTCCCTCAGTTCGGGACAGTCTTACTCTTGTAGACATGTTTTGGGATTTGCGGCATGTTCTATAATCATTCTTCTACGATTCTTCTTCTTCTTTCGTTCGCCTGAAATATGTTTATACCTGCAATGTTGTCTCTTGTATGAATCTAACAGTCTTGTTTAGTTCACTCAGCGGTCCAGAGAGTTTATCTTCCACTGTTGTCTCTCTAGGCCAGAAGGTTCGCCTGGATATGTTGTAGTTTGGGCAATCCTGGAGTATGTGCTCTGCTGTCTGCGACGCCAAACCACATGTGCACATGGCTGAGTCACCAATCTTGAATTTTCTATGCATGTGGTTGTGTAATCTATTGTGCCCTGTTCTGAGATGCAGAAGAATTACCTGTTCTGGTCTGTCCATAACGTGGTAGTCGTCTTGAGTAAGGTTTGGTGGCCTTCTGACTGATTTGATCATTCTTTTCTTTTGGTGGTATGTAACGGGCACACCAGGTTGTTCTTCTTTGGTTCCTTCCTTAGCTAATTGATCAGCTCTGTCGTTTCCGGGTACTCCACAGTGGGATTGTATCCACTGTATGGTGACCTTATGCTGACTGCTAAGTTTAGAAAGTAGTGTCCTTAGAACTGGCAATTTCCCAGACACGAGCGCCTCTATTACTGATTTTGCATCTGTCAATATCACCACAGGTTGTGTACCAGTGCTAGTAATCCAGTAATTTCTCTGTTGCTATCTAAATCTTTATTGCCTCAATTTCAGCATCATTAATAATAGTAATAGTGATGGCAGTACTTTCCTGTTGGACCTCTGGCCGTGTCTCTAGTATTATTTGGGTATTATATGTACACTCCCGCTCCTCCATTTCGAACATAATTTTGTGCTGATCAATACAATGTGAATTTATTTCTACTTAGAAATAAACTTTCGGAGTAAAACCACGACCATAATTAATCCTGCAGTTGTAAACTATACCTGACAGTGAGAATAGACAACAATGGCCGGCTCAACAATGGAGTCTTGAATGGAAACAAACAGAAAATATGACCGGTGCGTTCGAGGAAAGGACAAACACTCACACACGGATACAGGCGGACGTTTCCACCAAAGTCCTTATCAACGAACAAGAAACAGACAAAAAGCCAGAATACTTAGGATCCGAGGAAGGTAATCCGTTTATTTGGATTCCGGCAATATGCGAAGTTAGGTAGCCTTTTGACTTTTGCAAGATGAAAAAACATACTGACCAATAACAAGATATCAGTTGAAACGAGAAAAAGAGTGTTGAAGTGCTATATAGAACCTGTGCTTTTGTATGGATGTGAAGCGTGGACAATAAGCAGTCAAGCTGAAAAACAGCTGATGGCTGTGGAAATGTGGTTTTTCTGAGGAAAATGCAAAGAATACCATGGACGGACAAAAAAAAAACACCAATGATTTGAATGAGCAAGTCCTTCAAGAAACAAATGAAGATCGTAAACTGATTAGAGTCATTAATCGTAGACAGTCAACATTTTTTGGGCATGTTATGAGAAGAAATGATTTGGAGAACTTGGTGACAACTGGCAAGATCGAAGGGAAGAGACCTAAGGGAAGGCCGAGAAGTAAATACCTGGATGGTTTGGTTACATGGCATGGTCGAGACAGGAACACGGAGTTGATCCACGACTCTGGTGATCGAGTGAGATGGCAGAACATGACCACCCACGCTTACCGGCATGGCACATGATGGATGGAATATCTCGGCAGCAAAACCACCACTTACTTACCCCTGAAATCAGCCTTTCTTAGTAAGAATGTTACTTCTTCAAGTTCTTCTACCCCCTTATTTCACTTTTTTAATACAATTTTGAATCAACAGCCTCCACATTGGTACTGGTCTGAGTTTGTCTTTCATTTAACAAGTTTAGTCTAATGTGATGAATTATTGTGGGATATATTATATATTATATATTGAGAGACTTTATTACCAAATGTTTGGTAATAATGAGAGATTTTATTACCAAACGTTTGGTAATAATGTCTGTACATTATTCCCAAATGGCTGGTCACGTGACGTTTACTACCGCCGTCGATTGGCTTCAGAAGACTTTTATTCTCTCTGCTAGTCTGTCTTTTGTTTTCAAGCTCTTTTTGAACTTTCTACATACATTAGTTTATTCCATAAAACTTTAATGTTCATATCTCAGTTAATGCCTACTTACTTCTTAATGTTGAAATTGCGTACGCACGAGATGAAAGTAAGCCTGTAGATGACACTAGTCATCCTATCTCAGGTGAACCAAGTCGACAGACCTCTCTAGTCAACATTTGTTTTTATGAACTCCGAAGTGAGGGTTCAAAGGGGACAAAGTTCACACAGGGTTAAATTTACATATCACGTGAAATCAATCAATCATGTGCCATGCTGGAAAGCGTGGGCGGTCATGACTCGCCATTTCACTCGATCACCAGTGTCGTGGATCAGCTCAGTGTTCCTGTCCCGTCCATGCCATGTGGCTAAGCCATGAAATAATTAATCCTAATTGTTTGTTGAGTACTCTTGACTGTTTGGCTCATCTGTGTTACTTTTTTTTAGGACATTGCAGTCAACACCAGCATTTTTCAGCTGCTGTTGCTGTTGCGGCAAGTTTTATGTTCAGTAGTTTGCCATTGCTTTCTGAACAAGTTTTTGCTTGTCTGTGCTGATAATTATTATAAATATTATATTATTTATTATTATTATTATATTATTATAAAAATTATCACCACAGACGAGCTATAAGCAACGTCGTTCCAGGCCACAATGAACGTGACACATAAAACATCTCTCTATCTCTGGAACACGAACACAATGAAGCGTTGCTGTTTCTAGAAATCCTAATGAGACGTAGAGCAGACGGCACAATTCAAAGATCGGTGTACTGTAAAGAAACATGGAGAGGCCAATACTTAAATTTTAAGAGCTTTGCACCTGTCCAGTACAAACGAGGCTTAGTACGGACCCTGTTTGATTGTGCTAGGAAGATATGCACCCAGGACACACTGACAGAGGAATTTGAAACTCTGAAGAATGCCTTAAACCTGAATGGATTCTCCACAGGATTTATAAAGCGCCACTGTCAACAGCCCAAACCAAAACCAGAAGAAACTACAGTCCCTAAACTCAAGGTATTCATCCAGTTAACCTTCCGAGGGGATGACATAATGCAACGTCTGCAGGACCGGCTCATCACAGCAGTTGGGCGAACATTCTGTGCTGCAACTCCAGTTATCATGTACAGAACCACACCGATCCCCGCCCCAGCAGTAAAAGAACCTGTAGCTTTGTACGCCAAATTGAATTGTATTTACAATATATGCAGAACAGAGAAAGATATTTTGGCCCACACCTGCTTCATTTGAAGACAAGCTCTATAGAGATATCAACAAACTCAAGTTGACTGCAGCTTACTTTAACTACATTCAGGTTGACATTTAAGGTGCATGAAGAAGTATTTAGACTGCCGCACATTATACCACAGGTATGTCGGTTACAAAAGCGTCCAAGAGGCATGAAATGGAATATTGATTGGATAGCAAATCCATTACATGGAAAGTCAGAATCAAAAGCCCACTGTGTGGGCTTCATAAAAGGTGGAAAAGTGTCCTAGTGGCACGAAATGGAATATTGCTTGGATAGCAAATCCATTACGTGGAAAGCTCGAATCAAAAGCCCACTGTGTGGGCTTCATAAAAGGTGGAAAATTGTCCTAGTGGCACGAATGGAATATTGCTTGGATAGCAGATCCATTACGTGGAAAGTCTGAATCGAAAGCTCACTGTGTGGATGTCATCTGCAGACTGCATTCTTCTGGTTTTTGGAAGAACAGCCTATGGTGAACAGAAGGCCCAATATATGGAAGTGAGGCTAAGCAGCCATGTGCAGGACGTGACGATTCCTTGGGTGAGCCCAGTACCAGAGCGCTGTGTGTCGGCTCTGCAAGTATTGAAGCCTCCTTGGATGGCGGGGAATGCCCATGGTCTGCCCCTGCCTTCCCTTGAGGGCTGACCAGGATGTCTTTGGCTGTTCTATATGAGCCAGCTGGGATGGGGGATAACACCACAACAGACCTGCCGGCAGTAAGAATGGATGGGAGCAGTTTGAGTAGAACCCAGTCAATGACTGGCGTGAGGCTTGATCGTAGCCTGTCCTTCAGAGATCATGTCGATTATGTCATAACGAAGGCTCGAAAAGGTTTGTCAGCAATGAGAGTCATGGCGACTGCCAATATCGAGCAAAGACTGCTAATACTTCTGTTCCAAGGGCTTGTGCTTTCACGCATCGAGTATGCCCTGGCCATCCTCACTGTCAGCCCTACACAGATTGGAAGACTTGAAAAGGTACAAAACGAAGCCATGCACATCATTTTGGGCTGCACGAGAGACACCAGCTTTGTAGCAATGAGATACCTCCTTGACTTCCCGACAATGGAACACAGGATCAACATCTGGAGAGCTCGTGCATACTTAAAAATAAGTGCAGATGAGCAGCACCCTCTACATGACGCTATATTCAGAGAAAAGGGTGACAGGCTAAAGAGGGGCAAATCATGGATGGGTCGGGCGGAAGATGTCGTCAGACAGGTCTGCAGTCTTACCAGTATCAACCCCGGCAAGGAATGGGTGCCGGTGCCTCCAGCTTTTAAGTGCACTTTCTCCTGCATTATCACACTCGACAGACGGTGCAGAGAGCAGAACACTGCCGCTGTCAATGCAGAGGTTAACGCGCTCATCTATGAACACTCAGATAGCCCCGAAGTGCTCATCTATACAGATGGATCTGTTGTAAAGCAGCAGAGAAGTGCGTGGGCATTTACAGCCCATTCAGCGGGCCGAACCATTCAAGAATCCAGTGGTGCCCACTCTATGACCACGAGCAGCATGACGATGGAGGTGATGGCAGTTACACAGGCTTTCATATGGCTGGAATCACAGCATTATACCAACATGTGTGTACTAAGTGATTCAATGAGCATGATTCAGAAGGTCGAAGCTGGATCTGTACTTAGACAGTTGACTGAATCGCTGCGGAAGTCTGTTGTCCGTAAAGTCACCTTCATCTTCGTCCCGGGACATGCGGGAGTCGAGGGAAATGAACGAGCTGACAAACTGGCTGGCTCTGCACCCCCTGTAGATGGCCAGCCCATGGATCGTGCCGATGTTATTAACGTCCTTAAAGATATGGCGAGAACAGAGGACTTTGACGTCAGTGATTCCACATCGCTGTCCAGGATGAAAGACCTGGGAGTAAGAATCTGCACAGCCAGACGCGAGAGGTACATCGGGAAAACAAAGCGCCTCATCAACCAACACAGAACTGGCACTATTAACCACCGGACGCTGATGAATATGCTGGGGGGAGGATCTGAGCACCTATGGACATGTCCGGAGTGCAACGAAGATACCCCAACTGATAACTGATAACTGACCACAACAGTGAGAGTAAAACATCCTAAGAAACCCCCGGGAAGGTTAACCCGGTCAACAAATGCCTGCAGAAGTCGAATGTGTCGGCCTAACGGCACAAGAACGCAGCTCTGCTGTAAACAGGCACAAAGCAATCACGTCCGGAAAAAAACTCCGGATGAACGCAGCAGAAGAAGAAGAATTGTATTTACCAATTTACATGCAGGTGCAAGGCCATCTACATCGGCAGAACAGAGCAGCAGTTACACAGCAGGGTTTTGGAACACATTCCGAACTGGGTCGACAAGATACTACACACAGATGATGGTAGCCTAGGTAGGCCAACACACCGGAACAGTCCTGCTTCATCGGTCGCAAGGCATGTGCTCGAGAGCGGTCATGTGATTGAGAGAGACAGTGCCTTCCGTGTGTTGTTTATCACACAAAGTACTTGTTAAAGTTTGCAGAAGCTATAGTGATTAACCTACGTAAGCCGGCCTTGTGCAAGCAGAAAGACATCAGTGTAAAATTACCGTGGTAGACAATCAACATTACTGTACGAACATGTGTATATTTCAGCTTGAAGGAGTTATCTAGTTAATTCACTCTATGTTGTGTGATTTCTGCAGTATGTACCTGACGAGATGCAGCGAAATATGCCAGGCAATAAATCATGCAATCTATTGTTTGTGTCTTCATTATTCAAATTCACCATAGGGAAACATTATTTTGAATATTATATATTACCGACCCATGAGCTTTAAAGTTTAAAGTATACATATACGTATAGTTGCCTTACTAAGCGTTCGTTAGTCGCGGTTCCAACTTTATAGTAAAGGGTCACCCCATTATGCCCCATTCCAGTGCCAGTGAATATCACAAAAAATGCTCCTCACTGCCCAATGGGAAAAGTGGAACAGACACAACTTACTAATTGATAACTGATTATATCAAGTATACCCTTGACATGTTATCAATAATAATAAAGAATTCTGTCCAGTTGGTCACCCATACATTGATGATTGTATACAAGCATTCTGTCCAGTTGGCTTCTGTACTTTGATGATATTCTATTTTAAATTCAAGCATAAACAAAACATTCTGATTTCCAAAAATCTGGAGCAACAAAAGTAAATAGTCATTATTATTATTTTGGTTATACTGATTGATTTTCTTCTTCCAGAGAGCATCAGCTGATCTGTTTATCAACGGGAAATCTGGCAACTTTATTCAAGTCATTGTAGTTCCAACATGGCATCACTGTTTTGTCCACGAAGAAACAAAGGCAGCAACAAAGTTAAGGAATCCAAGATTTACGGATCATGGCCACCGTTCGAAGAAGCTCAGTTCAAGAAGTGGGTATCTGATTGGGAAGCAAAAGTCTTCACGAACAAACTACCTTGTCCGAAACATCTCTGCTACACGTTCAACCAGGACCACTTTAATATAATCAATGAGATCGTTGACGGATATCACGAAAGACACGGTGAGCAGGTCGGTCAAGATAGGTTTGTGTGGACTACGTTTGCCTGTGCAGTTGTCAGAGATCATCAGTTTCAAACCCAGAAGCTCGGTCTCACACACGACAAGTGCCACATCAACAGATGTCTCTATGTGCTGTTGATCATCGGCTTTTATCTCAGACTTACTGGCTCAGCATTAGTCCAAGACATTTTGAGAGAAATCATCACGTGCACTGGAAATTTACGATTCATGTTTTCATTTCTCCCAAGCATTAGTATTCGTTTGTATTCATCCCTGATGTGGGCTCATCCACTGCTATATGAAGATAAATTATGCAGAGATTTCTTTAGCCTGATTGATGCGGACAGTACATCCATGAGCACCCAGTATAAAGATGTGTTTAAATATTCTCAGCCATTCCTTGTGTACGTAGTTCAGCATTTGACGCCACTTCATTTACATCAGAATTCTGCTTCAGTTACACTTCAGGAAGCTTTAAACCAAGCAATACTACCAGATAGGAAGTACTCCCTACTGACTCTCTCAGTCCACTACCATGATGAAGATTTAGTCAAACTACTTGTTAATCTTGGAGCGTCTGCTGAAATATTCTACTGGGATCGCCTAATGGAAAGTAGCATATCGGCCGAGAGAATCATGATAGCATCAATCAACAGTATTATCGGGTCTCGCCAGTTCCTTCTCACCGTCACCCATATCATAGAGGAACTCATGGAGTACATGGACTCGCTCATCAATACCATCAGCTCTTATGCTCCGCTTATACGTCGTTCAGTTTTTCAATCCGAACAGAGAAAATCAAATAACATCTGGAGTAGTGAAAGCAGCACATACGAACTGAATCGTGAAATTGCAGACATGTGGGGCATTGGCTTCGACCGACCTTTTCCATCGCTGCAGCATATATGTAAATTAAGAATCAGACAGCAGATTCTTAAAGCGGACAAGCGATTGCTTTCAGACGCTCTTTTCCAGCTTCCTCTGCCAAATAAATTAATCCAGTATCTTCTGTTACAATTTGATTAAGCAGACAGCAAAACACATGCTAAACATAAATATCCCTGGAGAACCAGACAGCAGGGTTAAGTTGTATATCATAAGGATACTGTACTAATACCCTACTGGCATAGGTGATCATGCCTCTACACATCTTACAATCCCCAACAGAAAATTTCAGTTTGCTGACATTTTTTGGTGCCATGATGAAATGCTGTTTTGAAATCAACTCTTGCTGTCTTCCTCTGTCTCTCTTCCCAGTTGTTACAATATGTTCCAGTTTTTTTGTTTTCATTTTTCTTTTTATAAAATGGCAAGAAATGTCAAATGCCTCTTTTTGATGTCTGTGGTGATTTGTCCCGGTGTCTGAGCCTCTTTTTGGTGTCTGTGGTGATTTGTCCCGGTGTCTGAGCCTCTTTTTGGTGTCTGTGGTGATTTGTCCTGGTGTCTGAGCCTCTTTTTGATGTCTGTGGTGATTTGTCCTCGTGTCTGAGCCTCTTTTTGGTGTCTGTGGTGATTTGTCCTGGTGTCTGAGCCTCTTTTTGGTGTCTGTGGTGATTTGTCCCGGTGTCTGAGCCTCTTTTTGGTGTCTGTGGTGATTTGTCCCGGTGTCTGAGCCTCTTTTTGGTGTCTGTGGTGATTTGTCCCGGTGTCTGAGCCTCTTTTTGGTGTCTGTGGTGATTTGTCCCGGTGTCTGAGCCTCTTTTTGGTGTCTGTGGTGATTTGTCCTGGTGTCTGAGCCTCTTTTTGGTGTCTGTGGTGATTTGTCCCGGTGTCTGAGCCTCTTTTTGGTGTCTGTGGTGATTTGTCCCGGTGTCTGAGCCTCTTTTTGGTGTCTGTGGTGATTTGTCCCGGTGTCTGAGCCTCTTTTTGGTGTCTGTGGTGATTTGTCCTGGTGTCTGAGCCTCTTTTTGGTGTCTGTGGTGATTTGTCCCGGTGTCTGAGCCTCTTTTTGGTGTCTGTGGTGATTTGTCCTGGTGTCTGAGCCTCTTTTTGGTGTCTGTGGTGATTTGTCCCGGTGTCTGAGCCTCTTTTTGGTGTCTGTGGTGATTTGTCCCGGTGTCTGAACCTCTTTTTGGTGTCTGTGGTGATTTGTCCTGGTGTCTGAGCCTCTTTTTGATGTTTGTGGTGATTTGTCCTGGTGTCTGAGCCTCTTTTTGATGTCTGTGGTGATTTGTCCTGGTGTCTGAGCCTCTTGTTGATGTTTGTGGTGAGTTGTCCTGGTGTCTGAGCCTCTTTTTGGTGTCTGTGGTGATTTGTCCTGGTGTCTGAGCCTCTTTTTGGTGTCTGTGGTGAGTTGTCCTGGTGTCTGAGCCTCTTGATGTTTGTGGTGAGTTGTCCTGGTGTCTGAGCCTCTTTCAAAACATTTAGATCATTAATTTGAGTTGAGTGGAGTCACGAACCAAAATCACAGCACTCAGGACATTCCCATACGTGCTCCATCCTCATCTGCAACAGCCAGCAGAGAGTCCCGATTCTAGTGGTACCGTTAGCAATCTGATTATGTGTCCATCTGGCCTTTCCTCGGGGTCCTGAGTGTCGGCCAGATCCTCTGGTCACTCTCTTGCAGCCTAGATTATTTTGGCTGTCCAAGACATTTTCAGCGTTTTTCTTTAAAATTATATTTGTGTGGTTTCAAGAGATTTTTCTGTTGATTTACTAATTTTCCATGATTGACAGCCATATGTTAAAATTGGTGCTGTGTAACATGCAATAATTATTTTTGCAACTTAAAAAAGACAGGGACTTTTTGTATGTTATTCATTTTATAAAATAGTTTATACTTGTCCAGTTCTGTTAATTATTTCTGCCATGTGTCTCACATCTGATGTAATCTGTGTTTTTACCCAAAACATAAGCTGAACTACGTGTTCGATTCTGCTTATTTTTTCTGTATAGATCGCCCATCTGATGATATTATTATATTTATTATTTCTGTATACATCTCCCTTCTGATGTTATTATTGTGTTCATTATTTCTGTGATACATCTCCCATGTCATGTTATTATTGTGTTCATTATTTCTGTGATACATCTCCCATCTGATGTTATTATTCTGTTCATTATTTCTGTGATACATCTCCCATGTCATGTTATTGTGTTCATTATTTCTGTGATACATCTCCCATGTCATTATTCTGTTCATTATTTCTGTGATACATCTCCCATGTCATGTTATTATTGTGTTCATTATTTCTGTGATACATCTCCCACCTGATGTTATTATTGTGTTAATTATTTCTGTGATACATCTCCCATGTCATGTTATTATTCTGTTCATTATTTCTGTGATACATTTCCCACCTGATGTTATTATTCTGTTCATTATTTCTGTGATACATCTCCCATCTGATATTATTCTGTTCATTATTTCTGTGATACATCTCCCATCTGATGTTATTATTCTGTTCATTATTTCTGTGATACATCTCCCATCTGATATTATTCTGTTCATTATTTCTGTGATACATCTCCCACCTGATGTTATTATTCTGTTCATTATTTCTGTGATACATCTCCCATGTCATTTCATTATTCTGTTCATTATTTCTGTGATACATCTCCCACCTGATGTTATTATTCTGTTCATTATTTCTGTGATACATCTCCCACCTGATGTTATTATTGTGTTCATCATTTCTGTGATACATCTCCCATGTCATGTTATTATTCTGTTCATTATTTTTGTGATACATCTCCCACCTGATGTTATTATTCTGTTCATTGATGTTATTATTGTGTTCATTATTTCTGTGATACATCTCTCATCTGATGTTATTATTCTGTTCATTATTTCTGTGATACATCTCCCACCTGATGTTATTATTCTGTTAATTATTTCTGTGATACGTATCTCCCATGTCATTATTCTGTTCATTATTTCTGTGATACATCTCCCACCTGATGTTATTATTCTGTTCATTATTTCTGTGATACATGTCTCCCATGTTAATATTCTGTTCATTATTTCTGTGATACATATTTCCCATGTCATTATTCTGTGATACATCTCCCATGTCATGTTATTATTCTGTTCATTATTTGTGTGATTCATCTCCTGTGTCATGTTATTATTGTGTTCATTATTTCTGTGAGACATCTCCCTTCTGATATTCTGCTAATTTGTTATTGTTGTTATTATGGAGTCAAGATATTCACAGTTTGTAACATTTTCAATTTCTTTGTTTATTGTGACTTTTGTTTGGCACACAGTTTTGTCCATGGACAATTTTGTTTTAAGTTCAGAACAACATTTGCTTTTCCAATGTGTCTTTTGGCAGACACAGTTAACGTTTCTAATCTCTTAGCAATAATTGAGAGGAGAACCTCATCATCTGCATTCTGTACTTGTTTTTTTTTTTAAATTTATTTCGTTGTTTCGGGATATGAAATTTAAATATTGAGCATATATATTGATAAATATTGAGGGATATGCACTACTGACGAGCTCAAACGAGAGCGAAACTCGAGTATAGTGCTTCCATATTGACGTGGATAGGTCTTAGGTTCATATCAGAATACGATCGGCGTTGCCGGTGGTGGGTTGTGCTCAATATTTAAAATGTATTTTGTTGACTGGCCTTGAGCTGATGCAGTCCATGAACATGCTACTTCTACTAGTGCATTAGACTAATTTTTGTGCGTGGATTAGCTTTCTAGGGTTGGGTCCCTCGCAATCAGGCAACCCCACGTCAATTCTCAGGTGCCTGTACTTGTATTTCCACCTGTGAATTAAATTTGTCACTGGTCTCATTTTTCGTACTTCTCATGACATCTTCTGCATAAATGTGACAGGTAAGGGGAGAGAATGCAGCCCTGTCTTACTCCCACCCCATTGCACCAGAAACCAGTCGGTTGTTTCACTTGCGAAGTCAAGAATTCTGGTCACACCACGTTGTGGTCAATATCGTACAGGCTGCCTTTGTTTCATAGGGAATTTTCTGCTTCCAGTTTTAGCCCCTGATTGACCTGGGAACCTAGGGCAGTGGGGACAAATCCCCATCTCATACTCAGGATATTGCTGTAAGGTCCTGGCTTACATTAACCTATTGCTCTAATGATCTGACATGCATTTACCTATTGCTCTAATGACCTTTTATCGTTTCTTTACTTATTCAGTCTCTCGGTAGAGATTTGTTCGCAGCAGACGAGCAAATCTCCGGCGGGCCTATTCTCGCTGGTCGCGAGATCCGCACAGTGGAAGTATGGGAGATTTGCTTGCAAATAGACAGGCAATATCTCCTGCGGTAGCTATGGCGGACCTATTCCCGCTGGTCGCGGGGACCGCTATGTCAGGTGGGGAGTCTGACGATAGTGCACGCTTTACACAGGTCCGGACACTTGTGATTGACAGATGTGCGCGCCCTCATGGTCCGGGCTCGTACAAGGCCCTCACCTGTGGGACATGGCTGAACGTCTCTAAGCCGTGTCCCTTGGGTGTCAGGGTCTGGCCATAACTCGCCACCGGCTCGTGGTGGTGAGGTCTCGGTGGATTGACGCTGAGCCGCCAGCGTCTGCAGCCTACCTTGTGCCAGACGTATTGGTTACCCATTCCTCTGGAATACACAAGACTAGGCCGAGGGAGGGGTCATGTCGTTTGGGCATCACATGATCTCTGAAGCTCTGCCCAGACATTGTGATGGAATATTGGCCATATTCCACTCACATACTTTAGTCTGTCAAGACTGCAAGGTGTCTACTAATGACCTGGCATACATTAACCTATTGCTCTAATGACCTGGCATACATTAACCTATTGCTCTAATGACCTGGCATGCATTAACCTATTGCTCTAATGACCTGGCATACATTAACCTATTGCTCTAATGACCTGGCATACATTAACCTATCACTGAGCAACTAATCTTGACAAGAACCGTTTTAACCTTTGACAGTATAACCTGTTCCGAATGTTCGTTTATGATTAATTTATATTCTAGCTATATTGCTATGATACCAGAAATGTGTTTGCCACACACCCATAAATCTGTGATTGATTGATTGATTTAGGAACTGACATCACAGAATTCCCATAAGCGCTCCGTCCCCATCATCAGCAGCCAGCGAAGAGTTCCAACACTAATAGTGTGTGTGTGTATCATATTCTCCATCTAGCAGAAAGCTGCACTGACCGCCTCCACCTCCATTCTTAAGCTAGATGTTGTGGTATCATACGCCAGGCTCTCCTGCACCAAACGTCGACCATTAGCTTTTGCTAAGAACCCCCAGGCACTTCTCCTGCCTCTCAACACCGAACCATCTGTGATAAAATTAACAATGTTTCAATTGTTGAAGAAATGTAAATTAAACAATGATTACATATAATCAGTTACTTGCTTGTTGCTTATTATTTTAAAAAAAATTTAGTTGCATGTCGTTTAGAAGATGCTGCAGTCAACCCCATCATTTATTGACTGCTTGTGAACTACTAGGCAAGTTTACGTTCGGTAGTTTGCCATTGTTTCCTGAACAGCTGACGCCTCATACCATTGAATTAATGTAAAGTGATCAGCTTCCAAGTCGTCCGCGTCAGATTTTGAACTCTCAACTCAATACGTCAGGGAATTGTGAAACTGTGTATCACTAACCCTTTAGCCACAGTTGCAGAAATTTATTTGTGTGCACACCAAGAAAAGTGTTCACTGCATCAAGATATGTAATGTAATTCTTGAAAAAGGAGTCTGTGGCATATGAGACCACGACCTCCAGCACGAGAATGGAGGTGGAAGCAGTCACAGCGGCATTTCGTTGGTTAGAGGAGACCTCTGCAACACACACTGTATTCATTACAGACTCCAGGAGTATGCTTAGTGAGGTGGTGAAAGGAATGTTTTATGTGGAATGACTATCCTCTCTTCAGAGGTCACAGATTGTGAGAATTGTATGGATATTTTGCCCTGCGGGAGAATGAACAGGCTGATAAGCTGGCAGGGAATGCATCTCTTGGTGGTAGATTACCTATGGGCAAAGATGAGATGGTCGTGCGGCCGTGGGACCAGGTGGAGAAGGCGGTTGAATACATTGAGAACCCGTATGTAGAAATAATAAGATTGCGGGGGATTGGCAGAATCTCAAAACTGAGAGGCAAGACAGGTGAACTTTCAATCAGAGTTGTCAGTTCTTAACTCAACTTAACATGCAATGTAAGATGCCATAAACATCACATTTTGATATGTCCCACTGCAGAAAGTATGACAGTCTCTTCTGCATTTCAGCGTCTTCTTCTCCTTTCATTGGCTTGAAATTTGTCTGTATCTGCAGTGTTGTCTCTTGTATGAACTTAACTATCTTGTTTTAGTTCATTCAGTGGTGCACAAAGTTTATCTACCATTGTTGTTTCTCTAGGCCAGCAGGTTTGCCTAGATATGTCGTATTTTGGGCAGTCTTGGGCTATGTGGGAGTCTTCGTGGCGAAGTGGTCAAGCCATCTGACTCAGAAGTTGTGGATTCGATTCCGGGCCGCGTCCTTCGGTTCACGAGTGCATTTTCTTTCTGAGACTCCTGGGGGTCGTCGCTGGAGCTATGGAGTTTGTGCGACACTTTCTGCACTGCGGAAAGAGATTGAGCAATATGGGATAAAACCCGGTTGCAATGAAGTCAACCCTGTCGACTTTTAAGAAATCTACTGCTATGTATGACTCTTTTTGTAGTTAAAATTTTTGTTTAGCTGTATCATCGTCTTTGTTGGTTCCAAATTGCTGTTATAGGGGGAGTGGAGGCGCAGAGCTGAAGGTGAGTGCGTAACCTTGCCAAATACCCCCATGGCTTATGCATTCATCATCTCTGTCAGCAATAGTTCAACTCCTGGCCTTCACATGATGGAACTGTTTTAACTAAAAGGAGAAGGGGCAAAGCCCGTAAAACCAGACTGCTGTAGTTATATAAGTACGTACATACATAAACAGAAACCATGTGTGCATACATACATATCTAAACTTGAGTAAGACCAAAGTCTACCCTAGCTAAAGAAAAGTGCTGAAGACAGAGGCAACCAGCCAGGAGGCGCACCACAGTAATCAGGATGCCATGGAACACGCTGTGAAAAAATTGTCTTTGCTTTATGTATGTGTTGATAAAGGCTTGTTAGCCGTAAAGCCCATTCTGTCATCTATGAATGTGTTCTTGTAAAGCTGACCAGATATGTATGTTAATTTACTCACTGTAGCTTTACAGCAGTTCAACCCATTTCATATCTGGTCTTCCTCTTGTATGCTCTGTCCACATGGTCCTCCTGTACACCTTTTAAAACAGGTGCTATGTCTTATAAATGAACAAATTAGGAAGAACTTGGAAGCAACAGAGATGTGGTTCCTAAGACGAATGTTGTGAATTCCTTGAACAGCCAGAGTAACTAATGATGATTGCCTGAAAGAGGCTAATGAAACTAGAACACTGGATAGCAAATCCTTTACGTGGAAAATCTGAATCGAAAGCTCGCTGTGTGGATGTCATCTGCAGACTGCGGAGGAACAGCCTGTGGTGATTGGAAGGCTCAATGTACGGAAGTGAGGCTAAGCAGCCATGTGCAGGACATGAGAGATTCCTTGGGTGAGCCCAGTACCAGAGCGCTGTGTGATGGCTCTGCAAGTATGGAAGCATGCTGGGTGGCGGGGAATGCCCATGGTCTACCCCTGCCTTCCCATGAGGGCTGACTAGGATGTCTTTGGCTGTTCTATATGGGCCAGCTGGGATGGGGGATGACACCACAACAGTGAGAGTCAAACGTCCTAAGAAACCCCCGGGAAGGTTAACCCGGTCAACAAATGCCCGCAAAAGTTGGATGTGTTGGCTAACGGCGCAAGAACGCAGCTCCGCTGTAAACAGGCACAACGCAATCACATCCGAAAAAATCTCCGGACGAATACAGAAAAAGAAGACACTAGAACACTATATACAACAATAAGAAAGAGACAAACAGTGTTTTTTGGTCATGTGATGAGAAGAGTGGCATTGGAGAACATCGTGACGATTGGAAAGATCGAGGGGAAGAGATATGGAGGCTGATCAAGAGAAATGATGCTGAATGGAATGAGATGGTGGAATGAAGGAATATCATCAGCAGAGTTGATCCAGAAAACCATAGACCGAGATCTGCGGGGAGCCATGAATGCCTATGCCAGCCGGCATGGCACTTGATGCTGATGATGTCTCTCTACATGACAAGACAAAAATATAAGAACTCACAAAGCAAAAGCAAGCAATCAATGTTATAAATTATTTATTGGTGATAACTATTAAAAACAAAAAAAGTTGAATCATGGTCATGAAATGTAAAATATGTGAACACGCCTGCTAACTGGAGAAACGATTATACCGCAGCTGACAAACAGCACACTCTCAACCACATACACACACACACAACAAGGAGTGATATACAACAAGTGAGTCAGGGACCATCACATTTGTAGGGAGGAAGGCAACAGCATTGTCTTAACACCCTCAAGTGCTTGCAAACTGGCATGTACTTCTGCTACCCTCGGTCTGCAGGGACATTTTAACGTTCATGTGCTGATATGTGTCTGTCTGTTTCTCAATGGCCTTTTAATCTTATGTTACGAAGAACTTAAACACAGAAATTTCAAGTTAAAAATCTACCCAAAGTATTGCAGGATCCTCGCCGGTGCTACGAAATTCATGCACTGAGCTTAGATTCTCCGGACCCAGGCGTGAGTAAGGAGTAGAATGGAGCACTTATGGGTCACAACTGGGTGCTGTGATGCTGATCCATCGACTAAACTAAACACAAAGTGTTTGATCTCGTTTACTATCTGAATTCACGATGAGTGTACTCAACAGTGGGAGCCGGGTTGGCATAGTGGCTGGACACGTGTGCCAGCCTGGTGGCCACTGGTTTGAATTCATATCAAAGCAAAATGTTGACTTGGGCTGGCAGGTTGACCCAAAGTAAAACGTGTACCAGGGAATGTCTGGGGAAGTGCAAGCAGCTGTAATGATACTGACCACATCACCCCTGCAGTATAGATCAATCTACAAATACGGGTTTAACATCGTACGCCTAATACGCCTTCAGAAGTGTAGACGGGTTCTTTACTGTTGAACCATATGCCCAATAAATTAGTAAAAGGGCCTTTATTGACTAACTTACTTTACCCAAGTCTGCAACATATCAAGGCCACCCTCCCACCTACAATAATTTATGAGGGACCTACAACAGCAGCGAAACAATCCCTGGAAGCCTTGGAGATGTGGTTTTATAGAAGAATGCTGAACATTTATTGGACAGCCAAAATGAGCAATCTGGACATTTTGAGGGAAGCTAAGTTGCAAAGACAACTTATCATAAACATCAGAAGGAGGCAGTCATTGTTTTTTGGTCACATTATGAAAAGACACCCCGGGAAGGTTAACCCGGTCAACAAATGCCCGCAGAAGTCGGATGTGTCGGCCTAACGGCGCAAGAACGCAGCTCTGCTGTAAACAGGCACAGCGCAATCACATCCGAAAAAAAAACTTCGGATGAACGAAGAAGAAGAAGAAAAGACAAAAACTGGAACATGTCGTGCCAACCAGAAAATTTTTTCGAAAAAGAGGTAGTGGAAGACAATGGGCAAAGATTCTTGACAGTCTTGTGTCACGGCACAGAAGGGAGTAAACACACAAATTGATCCATGCCGTCGGAGATCGTAATTTGTGAAGAGGCATGATTGCCCACGCCAGCTGGCAAGGCACTGGATGATGGTAACAGCAGCAACACTTTCTATAGATGTGTGTGTCTCGAGTTCTATCCACGGACTGGCAGACTAAGACATTCTATGTACACATTTTAAAGTGATGTACGCAAGGAAGGATATGCAGCCAGAGAAAGGCCAAGGCAACAATGGACTTCAAGACAACACCAAACAAGCACAGACCCTGCTCAACCAAGGCAACACATCCAGCCTTGTAGTGCAAGCTTAAGACACTCCCACCTCCCAAACACACATAACAGCAAGCGTGAATTAGGACAACAGACATGATTTACACGTGGCTAGACAACAATATACAAACACCAGTTTCTGCTCTAGATTCTACAACAGACATAGATAGAAAGGACAACACAAGAAATTATTTTGAGCGACAGCACAACTTATGAGTGCTACAGCCTCAGAACAGCTGTTGATTATCTAGCATATGTTCTGATCACTTCTAGTAATTGTTATCGACAAACTTGAATCACAAATTTGTGGCACAGCATCTGTTTAGCTGTTCATTATCTAGCACGTTTTTATACTTCTAGAAAGTTTTACTGACAAACTTGAGCAGCAAATATATGGCACAGCCCATGATATATCTTTGAAGTAAATTCATAGAATTGCTAACTATTAATTTAGTCTATCATCGCAGTAAATTGATAGCATTGTTAGTGATTAATTTAGTCTATTACCACAGTAAATTGAAAGTATTGTTAACTATCAGTCTATCACCACAGTAAATTTATAGCATTGTTAATGAATAATTTAGTCTATCACCTGAGTAACTTTATGGCATTGATGATTAATTTAGTCTTATCACCGAAGTAAGCTTATTGCATCGTTCAATCCTTTCGTGTATGAATGGGAGTTTGTAAAGTCACCAAATCAGTTCACCTACCAACATTTCTATAGAGATGTTTAGTCTGGCAGAAGCAATCACTATTCATTTACAGAAACCAACTTTGTGCAAACAGAAAATCATAATAGTTAGTGTAAAATAACAGTGGTATACAATACATGTGTTGTATATTTCAGTGTGAAGGATTTATCTAATTAATGTTGAGTGATTTCTGCAGTGTGTGTGTGACAAGATGCAGCTAAATATGCCAGGAAATAAATCGTGCAATCTATTGTTTGTGCCTTCATTATTCAACTTCACTATGGGAAAACATTTTGAAAGTTTATAGAGAATAAAATATAAACTCAAAGAATGCCACTCAACACGTGTGATCTACGTCTGCAAATATGCATTACCATAACGACCATCACATATAGCACAAAAACACAAGTATCACAACCACACAGACGCACAAACTGTTGGGCTAGACTATCCACACACACCCCCCTCCCCTCCCAAACAAACCCACACATCAGCAGCACAATACAGAATGCATCAGCAGGCATGTTTTACATTGGTATATATTTTTTATCATTTAAAGTTGATTGGTTAGAAGTCCATTCACTGGTGTTACACGCCCCTGTTCTCTAAATCCTTGACCTTGTAAATTCTGACCAACCAATGCTCAGTTGTGTAAGCTTCTTCAAGGACATCTAGTTCAAAGTCTTTGTTACCAATTTCTGTGTTACGAACTCGATCATAACCTGTTGGTTTGCCTGAAAACAGATCAATGTAACAGCATTTAATATTAAAAATTAAAAACATTTATAAAATGTCAAACAAAGGTTTAACACCTGGGCTCACCATCTGCTAAGTGAGGGAAAGACAGGCCACCTATTCCTCCAAGCACACAGGTCTACACATGTGATGGCCTATTTCATCACGCCGGCTCCAAAGCGAAGGGGTTACAGGCACATACCGTGCTTAAAACACAGCTGTGGGCGATTTAGCAGCAGATCACCTGACGTTGGTTTTTAATAAAATGGTATGGGAGCCGGTCATTCAGAAAGCAATGGCAAACTACTGAACGTAAACTTGCTAATAAATCACGAATAGCCAAAACATGCTGGGATTGACTGATGTGTCCTGTAAAGGATACACAGCAAAGTTTTTTATTTCATCACAGAGCTGTAGCATAAAATTGCTTTGGGACTGCTTCAGATACTCTCCTACTTGCAGAATTATTTGCTCTCTAATATTCTTCCTACTTTAGTGTCCTTACAATTCTAATATCTTTCTCACTCTAGAGCCCTAAACACTACAATTCTTTGCACTCAAATACCTTTCGTACCCAAGTATATACTCCTAATATATCTTTCGAACTGAAGTCTTCTTCCATCTCTAGATTTCTTTGCTCTTTAATACCCTTCCTACTCTAATATCCTTCCAACTATACAATTATTTGCATTCTAATATCCTTCATACTCATACATCATCCTAATTCTACATTTGTGTGCACTCAACACATGAGTATACTTCTTTCTAGAACTTCTTTCCTATTCTCATATCCCTTGACCGCATCAGATACCCTTCTTATTCTAATATCTCTAGGCCAGCATGGAATATCAGGATTTGAAACTAGACTATTTTCTGCGCCTGATCTCTCTCTCTCTTGGATATGTGGAGTGGATGTGTGGACTATGCGGAGTGGGTGTTTGGAGTATGTGGAGTGGATGTGTGGAGTATGCGGAGTGGAGTATGTGGAGTGGGTGTTTGGAGTATGTGGAGTGGAGTATGCGGAGTGGATGTGTGGAGTATGTGGAGTGGATGTGTGGAGTGTATGTGTGTGTCGGTTCTTACCTCCCTCAGTATAGACTGAACCAAATCTGTAGTAACACATCTTGTACATAAGACAATTGAGGAGAACTGGAGAGCCCTCTTTATCCACGCGGAACTCTCCTTGGGGAGTGTAATAATCCCACTCTTTGATATGGCTGCCCCTGTCAGTACTGCCACCGATACGAACCATCCACAAAAACTTGTTGATATCTGAGGAGAGACGCCCACAAAAACTTTGCTGTTAAACTGGATCACAGTGTGTAGTAAGAGTACAAGAAATTGTAAAACAACAACAAAGCTATAACAAGAAATGAATTTAATGGTGCACACTGTGTGCTGTTGTGGGCAGAGAAACTTTGCTGTTAAACTGGATCACAGTGTGTAGTAAGAGTACAAGAAATTGTAAAACAACAAAGCTATAACAAGAAATGAATTTAATGGTGCACACTGTGTGCTGTTGTGGGCAGAGTTCAGTCCAGAGCACAATGGATTATGACTAAACAAACATTCAACCCTCTCTTCTCTGGATCAATTTCAGTTAACAGAAGCATCTTGCTATCTACAAATATTTCCACTTACCTCTCCTAGCTATCCACAATATTCCCACTTCACTCTCCTAGCTATCCACAATATTTCCACTTAACTCTCCTAGCTATCCACAATATTCCCACTTAACTCTCCTAGCTATCCACAATATTTCACTGTCTCCTCTTTACCCATGAACATTTCCTATTATGTATCCTCTCTATTCACAATATCTGCATACAGTCTCCTCTCTAGCCACAATATTTGCCATAAAGTCTCCCCTCTAGCCACAATATTTGCCACAAAGTCTCCTCTCTACCCACAATATTTCATATAAAGTCTCCTCTATATTCTTCACATTTTCCGTCAGATCCTTAGTTTTGTTTTGGATATAATTGTGTAGTGTCAGTTTACAGCAAAGCTGCGATATATGCACCTTTTGGCCATACCATTCGACTTCTGCTGGCGTTTGTTGACCAGGTTAGCATTTCAGGTTTTTCAGGATATTTCATGGTCAACAGGTATTAACGTCATTTGTGTCCCTCTACCCACTGCTGACACACCACTGACCCAATTGGGAACAGCCATATGCATGCTGGTCGGCCCACAGGGAAGGCAACGGCAGACCATAGACATTCTATGCCTTGCAAGGAGGCTTCCATGAATGCAACCTCACTTCCGTATATTAAGTGCACCCGTGCACCCCAGGATGCACCTTCGGAGGCCACACGGTTGCAGTTCATAGATCTTGGACTTTGATCACGCTCACAAGCTATGTTTGAACTGAGCTATCAGTAGGATTTTCAGCTGCTTACTGCACATAGTGGACGTTTGAACTGAGCTGTCATTTAGTAGGATATTTTTTTCCATGGATATTTGAATGCGTCATCTAGCAGGAATTAAATCTGATGGACACTAGAACCATTTTGTCAATTCAGTAGGTGCATATTCGGCGGACATCATTTACCCATGATCCGGAGGAGTGCTGATGAGTGTTAGATTCGATTCTGATCACCGCATCTCTAGGGGCCACCAACTTCGAGATGCCCGGCCAGTTCGGTATAGGCCGATGATGGCCATTTATCTGGGTGTACGGCGGGATCACAGAGCTCCCTGGCAACTGAGATGCAGTAGAGGGCACCACTTTATACGCATCACAACGGCCTTAACCCTCCCCAATGCCTGTGACCAAAGTCATCACACCACACCCCTATTCATTATGTTAATCTTTCCCCTCTAACATGGAACAATAATTCTGAACACTGAAAATTTCATTGAAAGCTTTTGGAATTCATCTTGACACCTGGGAGGTTGCTGCCAAAGACCAAAATTTGTGGCTTAAATCATTACGCAAGGGTGCAGTCACTTGTGAAGCAACCAGGACTGCAAGAGCTGTCAAGAAAAGGCTGGACAGAAAAACCACTGCAGGAGATCCTCCTCCTGGAACGTCAAGCATTCTTTGCCCACACTGTCAAAGAACATTTCGAGCCAAAATAGGTCTTATCAGCCATGTAACTCACGGCTCCATACTCTCAACCCCACTGGAAGAAATGAATGGTCATCATAATTCTTGATGGACAAACAACACCTGGAACATACCGCATTAATTTACCCACTCCTCTCTTCCCTGAGATATTTCCCATCACTTTAGCTGCCCTTCTCTTAACAGGAAATGTCCCCATTATACATAATGCAACAGGACACTCACCATCGGAAGAATATCCGGTCAAACCGCCAAAGATCACCAAAACATAATTGACATCAAGCTCTCGCATTATTTCGTAAGCCTTTTCTTCCGTTGACGCCATCGCCTGAAGAAACAAATATGACAATATAGCACTTATATTTACATGAAAATGTGGATCAGATTGCTGGAATGTTTCCAATTAATGTAGTCAATTACCAACAAGTATATGAAACTATTAATGTGTCTTGAAGTTAACCCTTTACAGGGCAAAACGTCCATTTGCGGCCGATCGCTTAAACGAGCAGATCGTCTGAAACCGCCCGATACTATTGTGCATTGTAAAAATGCGATCTCTTGGCTTTCCGATACCTCCAATGGCTACTTTCGCTTTCGCCGATAGCTTGACAACGTGGCCGCCATTTGTAAGCACCTACTATGAATTTGAACGGACTTTTATGGACTTTCTTTTGATAGTTTTTGGGATTTTTACGCTTAGTTTTTCCAAATGGATTTCGGTGATTCTTCAAGTGATAGCCGAGATTTCGCTAGGTTCAATTTAAGTGACATTAAAGGGCACGAAGTTGACTATTAATCGGAGCTAGATATCAGTGCAAAGCGTTACTTTTGCATTAGCAGTCGTGAGTTGGACTTTAAAGAAAGTGATTATGATTCTGAAAATGTGTTTGTAAATTGCCGTATAGATGACGGAAAATCACAAACAACATGCTGTATTTCGTAAATATTTGTGTTGATATATGGATTACCGACAACAATCACGTGAGTAACATATTCTGCATGGTTTTCCCTTCATTATGTTGTTTATTTAACTAAAATCGGTTAACTAACACCTTATTTGTGATGTTTTTACTATCGCAACCCAAAATTTTACCGAACCTAAATAAATCTTGCCCATTCAGGGCTAAAAAACGGACAAGCGTCTGCCCTGTAAAGGGTTAATAATGTTTTCAATTGTAGTCCTTGATAAAGGTGGAATAAAGAAACCATCACTGCCTATGGATAAGGAGATAGTGAAATGCAGTGTCATAATCCTCCGACACACAGAGTCGAGAGTTCAGAACCAGCCATGGGCGAATTGGGAGCAGACTGCTTTGAGTTGATTTTTGATGCTATGAGATGCTGGACATTCAGAAAGCAACAACAGACTCATCATCATCAAGTGCCTTGCTGGCTGGCGTAGGCGTTCATGTCTCTCCACAGATCTCGGTCTTTGGTGTTCTGGATCAACCCTGCTGTTGATATACCTCCACGCCCTTATCTTAGTCCATCCAGCATAATTTCTCTTGGTCTGCCTCTGCCTCTCTTGCCCTTGATCTTTCCAGTCGTCACAATGTTCTCCAATTCCTCTCTTCTCATCATATGGAGAAAGAAAGCTCTTTATCTCTTTCGTATTGTTGTATATAATGTTCTAGTTTCATTAGCCTATTTCAGGCAATCATTGTTAGTTACTCTGGCAGTCCAAGGAATTCACAACATTCGTCTCAGGAACTAAATCTCTGTTGCTTCAAAGTTCTTCCTAATTTATTCACAAACGTTCCAAAATTCATGGCCATACAGCAAAATAGGTTCTATATAGCATTTCAGCACTCTCTTTTTTACATTCAATGATAGTGACTTATTGCAAAAGTTACGTTTCATTTTCAACGGCAGACTTCTTCAAAAGGTGCATGTCCTTCGCAGGACGTAGCAGTCAACCCCAGCATTTTCGCTGTTCGTGATTCCTGGGCAAATTTTACTTTCAGTAGTTTGCCATTGCTTTCTGAACGACCGGCTCCTATACCTTTTTCGAAAAAACCAGTACCGCAATGTTTCGAACCCGGGTACATGGGCCCACAAACCGTGTTCGCAAGCCCTTAGCCACAGAGACAGGTAACATGAACTAAAATAGCTTAATAACCCACAAACAGCTGATAAATGCTGGGGTTGACTGGAACGTCCTGTCAAAGGACAAGCAACTAACTTAATAAAAATCACATATGGGAAATATTAGGCAGGTGAACAACAGGAAGACAAAGAAGGATGTATGTGGAACAGACCAACCCTCTTAAGTAAACATTCACGACATGCTCAGAATGTTTACAGTATTACCATTCTGTACTTCCACTTTCGGGTACAGGTAATACACTCGTGGTATTTCCATTCACTGTAGTGATAACATACTTAAGAATAAAAATACCTGTTATTTATTTAATAAACAATAAATGGGTTACCGGTAACACATTAGTGGTATTTCCATTCGCTGTAGTGATGGCGCACTTAAGAATAAAGAAATACCTGTTACTTAATAGGCAATAAATGGGTTACCCGTAAGCACTAGTGGTACTTCCATTCGCTGCACTATGGCACATTAAAGAATAAAAATACCCGTTACTTAAGAGGCAACAAATGGGTTACCTGTCCGACCCTGGATATGTGCGTGTTGTTCCAAGTGTTATTGTCTACTAGGATGGTTCTGTTGGCCATGGCAGTTATCTGGTAGCCGTAATCCCACCAGGACATGACCTTGGCATCCTGGGAACACAACAAGGTCAGGTTTATAGGTGAGGTAGTCAGGTCAAGGTTATAGGTGAGGTACTGACAGGGTAGTAGTTACATGGAGGCAAGGTAAGCATGACAATAATGTAGGTGAGATATGTACGGTGAGGTAATTACATAGAACATTTAGACACAGTATCTGCGTCAATAAAGTATTAATGTCAACAAGGTATTCGTGTCAACAGCATATTCAAGATAGAGATTTGAGTTGAGCCAAGAACCGACATCACAGCACTCGCGACATTACCATACATGCTCCATCCTCATCTTCAACGGTCAGCGAAGAGTCCCAATACCAATAGTATCTGATTATATGTCTTTATAGTTTTCTAACCAGTTTGCCTCTGGGCGGACAATCTCATAAAAATGGGCACTAAACAATTTTCAGAACCTACTGGGAATTGTATCAAAGAAATGGTGACAACCAAGGGGACTGGCTACCCCATCTCATATATCTTGGCCTAAAATATGGACTTACTGATTTGAGAATCAACATCATAACATTCTGGGCAAACCCATAGATGCCCCAATCTCCTGCAGCAAATGCTAATAATTCCACTGACATGCTAATCGTAAACAAATCACCACTGTCCTTGCATACGTCCCTCCCAACCCAATCCACCATAACCTGTAGCTATTAGTCAGTCATAGCTTGTCTTCAGCATGTCTACCCTGTACGTGACGTGAAACCCAAACATTTCACATTCCAACTGTAGTCTCTGCTAAGAACTATCTTTACAGTTTAAATATTAAAAGTTGGAATTATAAACACACCTCTGGCTGCAACATGTACAATAAAATAACAATGCCACAGCCAGTTCCTTAATCCTCAATTAATGAGCAAATATGATAGAAAAATAAACAGCCAGAGATAGAAAAACAAAACAGCCAGAGACAGAGAAACAAAACAGCCAGAGACAGATAAACAATTCAGCCAGAGACAGAGAAAGAAAATAGCCAGAGACAGATAAACAATTCAGCCAGAGACAGAGACACAAAACATCCAGAGACAGAGACACAAACCAGCCAGAGACAGATAAACAATTCAGCCAGAGACAGAGAAAGAAAATAGCCAGAGACAGATAAACAATTCAGCCAGAGACAGAGACACAAAACATCCAGAGACAGAGACACAAACCAGCCAGAGACAGAGACACAAACCAGCCAGAGACAGAGACACAAACCAGCCAGAGACAGAGACAAAAAACAGCCAGAGACAGAGAAACAAAACAGCCAGAGGCAGAAAACAGCCAGAGACAGAGATACAAAACAGCCAGAGACAGAGACACAAAACAGCCAGAGACAGAGAAACAATTCAGCCAGAGACAGAGTCACAATACATCCAGAGACAGATAAACAATTCAGCCAGAGACAGAGACAAAAAACAGCCAGAGACAGAGACAAAAAACAGCCATAGACAGAGACAAAAAACAGCCAGAGACAAAGAAACAAAACAGCCAGAGACAAAGAAACAATTCAGCCAGAGACAGAGACACAAAACAGCCAGAGACAGATAAACAATTCAGCCAGAGACAGAGACACAAAACAACCAGAGACAGACACAAAAAAGCCAGAGACAGAGAAACAAAACAGCTGGAGATAGAGAAATAAAACAGCTGGCGAAAGAGAAACAAAACAGCTAGAGAAAGAGAGTCAGAGAGACAAAACAGCCAAAGACAAAGAATCAAAACAGCCAGAGACAGAGAAACAAAACAGCCAGAGACAGAGAAACAAAACAACCAGAGACAGAGAAACAAAACAACCAGAGACAGACAAGAGTTCAAATCACCGCTGACCTCAGGTGTATTGTGTCTCAACCAGTAGTAAGCCTCCCTGAAATCGTCAAATATGATGCGGCTGCCGTCACCCCCGCGGGCGGAGAGGACGATGGAGGGGGAGGAGTAGGCCTCTGAGGTGACCCAGGTGCAGTGATAGGTGTAGAACAGTAGGAAGGCTGTCATCAGAAGGATCACGCAGGTGGCGATCTGAAACATCCAGCAGATCACATCAGCCTCGTTTTAATGTGGCTATCACTAGAAATCTGTGCTAATACGTGAGTATTATAATGAAATTATAAGTATTATAATAACATTATACAGGAATGCTAACCTGTCAAAAATGCATGCTGAAAGTCGAATGTGTTGACCTAAGGGTTTTGACCCAAGGGTGCCTAACGAGACACACTGCAATCACATGTGAAAAAACACTCCGGATGAACGCAAAGAAGAAGATAATAACATTATAATGAATAAGTATTATTATTTTTTTGTTTGCGCAGAGGTACTTATAATTTATTCCCCCAAGTCAAGAACAATAGGTCAACTGTCCAGTGTAAGTTGGATCCCTTACCTCGGCCTCAGCACACCGGATGTTTAAGAACATACATTCTTATCCATTAGGCCATACTGACCTACCTAGGTATAGAACCCGAGTCTGAGCGGCTCATGACATTACAAGCGCAGTGCCTATCCACTTCGTAGCATTATACGTTATAAATAAGTCAGAACTGGAAATGGAAACGAGAAGGCTGCCCAGGCTAAATTTTAAACTTAGACAAGCTACCCACAGAACGAACATTTGCAACGTGTGCCATTTTAGCGCGCGCGCACACACACACACAGAGCCTCGCTGACGCTATGAAGCGTGTACACAGTGCTAAGATTCTCCTTGTGTGATCTCTGGTAGGAGACTGAGGCAGTCATGAAAATATCTATGTGCGAAATCAATCTTTTATCAAAATCAAAACCAAGCGAGTGTTACAAGGGCAGTGAAGTTACGAAGTAACACTAACCGTGATCACGTGTTACGCTAACTCTAGTGAGTGATCTAAAACAAGTGAGGTTCATCCATAAGACATCATCATCAGGTGTCATGCCGATAAGCGTGGGCCGTCATGTTTTGCCATCTCAAACAATCACCAGAGTCGTAGATCAGCTCCGTGTTTCTGTCTCGACCATACAACGTGGCCAAGCCATCCAGGTATTTCCTTCTCTGCCCTCCCCTTGTTCTCTTCCCCTCGATCTTGCCAGTTGTCACCAAGTTCTCCAATTTATTTCTTCTCATAGCGTGACCAGAAATTAAGACAACATTGCAGTTATCTCTTACGTGGCAGGTCCTTCGCAGAACATCTCTATTATCAGGGTGCGCCTGCCAAACTCTCTATCTCTGGCCATATCGTCCACCTCATGACCATGGTGTCTGTAATCCTGTGTCCATCTTCACGATGGTCAACCTCAAACTCTTCTTCCAGAAGCCCAAACTCTTCTTCCAGAAGCCCAAACTCTTCTTCCAGAAGCCCAAACTCTTCTTCCAGAAGCCCAAACTCTTCTTCCAGAAGCCCAAACTCTTCTTCCAGAAACCCAAACTCTTCTTCCAGAAGCCCAAACTCTTCTTCCAGAAACCCATGCCTTCCGTTACTGTTCCCCTGGGAAGGTTAACCCGGTCAACAAATGCCTGCAAAGTCTGATGTGTCGGCCGAAAGGTGCAAATATCGCAGTTCTGCTGTAAACAGGCACAATGCAATCACATCCAAAAAATATTCCGGGTGAACGCAGAAGAAGAAGTTACTGTTCTCTCCAGACCACTGTAGTGCTGATCGACCACTGCCTCTTGTCCAGAATCCCATGCCTTCCATTACTGTACTCTCCAGACCACTGTAGTGCTGGTTGACCCCTTGCCTCTTGTCCAGAATCCCATGCCTTCCGCCACTGTACTCTCCAGACCATTGCAGTATTTAATATGGCCAAATAATTTTACTATTTGAGACAGGAAACTGTTCATGAGCCAATTCTCTTGGATGTTCACATCTGATAAAATTTTACTATCTGTCTTCATCTTGGTCCACGATACATCTGAGCTCAAAAGCTCCAGTTTTCTTCTTCAGCAACTGCGAAATGGTCCATGACTCATCTACATGTTGCCACCGGAATTATGCATGTTCTCAACAAACTCGCTTTCTGGTGTTATGCCATAGGTTCTTAATACTGTTTAGATATATAGATAATTGATTTCCAGAGAACGAAAGAAGACTCTAGTGATGTTGCATTACACTGACAAACGTAGAGAAAAAAAATGATTATTACAAGATTTTTTTTTTAAAAGTCGCATATCCTTTACAGGACGTTGCAGTCAACACCAGCATTTTACTGCCGCTGTTGATGTCTTGGCAATTTTTTACGTTCAGTACTCTGACATTGCTTTTTGAACGACCGGCTCCCATACCAACACGTTAAAACCAGCGCGAAATGGTCTACTGCCAAATCGGTCACTGCTGTGTTTCAAACGCGGGTAAGCAGCATTACGAATCGCGTCCGCAACGCCATGGAGACAGGAGATCATTAGAGGATAAAACACTATAAAAACGCAAGATATAGAAATGTGAATTGTCGTGTAATACCCACCTCGTTCTTCAGTGGATAGTTGGATTCCATCTTCTTGGTGGACTTCTTCTCTTTCTTCATAGGGTTGTCCAGGTTCTTCATGTAGGTTGACAGAACCGCAGACATGCCGATCCCACCCAGCACACACATGACTGGAGCCAGCACCAGCATAAGACGAACCATCACACCCTGTTGGAGGAGAGTTCCATAACATCCATTTCATACCGGGTGTTTGAAAAGTCTCACTACACTTTGCATGTAGCACAAATTTGTAAACATTCTTTCTTCTGTTGATAATACCATTCTCTTTGGTGTGCAAAGAATTACTCCAGCAGACAACAGCCATTCACTGCATATTGCTTCACGATGGACTATGGAGCACATTCTTTGATGACATCATGTACTTCATTTTTCAAATTTGTTCTACATACAAAGTGTGGTGAGCTTTACAACACCCGGTATTTGTCACATTATGTCCCGAAATTCAAGAACTGCAAAAGGACAATTCACAAACACAGATGATTCCCTGTTGTCATCATTGTCAAATATTCAGATAGAAAGTTAAGAAGGGTTAGTAGAAACAGTTAATGAGAGGGTTTAACTTAAGAGAAACAGACTTGAGCAACCCAAAGTAAAATAAGATTCAAGGGGACAGCACTTAAACATTTAAAAAAAGTTGCATGCCCTTTGCAGGAGATTGCAATCAACCCCAGGTAGATTTTCTGCGCAATTGTACGTCCAGTAGTCTGCCATTGCTTTCTGAACAAGAAGTGCCCAGTTGACCTTTATGTGAAACGAACCCAACCCCATGCGCCAGCACACAGGAAGTTTAAGTGTGGTGTGATAAGTTCTCAGCCTGACTGACCTCTTGAATATAAACCCAGGAAGGATAATTATAGCAACAGGACAATGAACTTCGCAGACAAGGAGAAACAGAGCACACAACTCTTGGGGTGACAAAACCACACAGGTCAACCCAGACACGATCTCTGGCTTTCTGATTTCCGACTGTCTCTCGGAAAGACCCACTTCTGTTCTCATCCTAAAAGTTCATCTATGTGTATCTATTTTCCATTCTTTTCTCATGCGTATTTTTCATCCCCCATGTTTTTTCTTTCTTTTCAACACTTCTTTCTTGTTCCGCCTTTCCGTTTCCTGGACTTAGATCTCTGTTTATATATTACTTGACACATCTGGATTACTTATTTGTGATGGTAAAACTTCAGTTTTCCAGTTTTCTTGTTTGCTTTTTCACTGATAAAGACGGGCTGAAACGTGTACATGTATCCGTGCATTTTTCCTGTAACCGAGCATCCTAGTTACATTCTGTGCTCATTCAGTTTCCACAATCAGTGACCCTAACATGGGGAAGCTGAAGGAGCAGAGAAGAGGAAAACAAACTGGCTCAGTTCAGTTTAGCATCGCTGCCCTCTAGACATGTCGTCTCTGTAATAAATTTACCAGCATATAACATCACGCCTGAGAGACTTATAACATCACGGCTGAGAGACTTATAACATCACGGCTGAGAGACTTATAACATCACGGCTGAGCTACTGTATAACCGTAGATGGTACTGCCTGTGTTTTGTTAGCACATAATGTTGGGCTGTGCTCACCAAAACTGATACCCCACATTGTTCCAATGGCTTCAGGCGGGGAAGCACAATTGAGAAATTACAAGCCTTTTACTAGTGCAAGGACATACAACCTAAATATTAAATGTCATAGCAGGGTAGACAAGCCTTGGTCGGCAACTTGTCTATAATAGGCAGACAGAGCTTTGCTTTGCTGATCCGATAGCTTCTGCAGCTTGTCTTGTTCCAAATGTATTAGTTCGTTACCTTTCCTCTGGAGAAAATTGACCAAGAAAGTGATCATGCTGCATGGGCAACACATTGTGTCTACAATTCAGTCTAGGCTTTGATGTATGGAGAGGTATAACTCCATCCCTGGCCTTACGGCTCTGGGTTGTATTTTATGCCTTTTTTGTGTGCAGCACAATGTAACAAACTATCGTCTTGAACGGCAAGGTGCCAGTGATAAAATCTAACTAACAAAGTGGTGTGCCAAGGGACAGAGCAACACTTGATTTCTGACCTGATTCAAAATGTCATATCTACTTACAGCAAAGTAAATACTGGTGACACCGTACATGTCATGTCTACTTACAGCAAAGTAAATACTGGTGACACCGTACATGTCATGTCTACTTACAGCAAAGTAAATACTGGTGACACCGAATATGTCATGTCTACTTACAGCAAAGTAAATACTCGTGACACCGTATATGTCATCTCTACTTACAGCAAAGTAAATACTGGTGACACCGTATATGTCATCTCTACTTACAGCAAAGTAAATACTGGTGACACCCTACATGTCATGTCTACTTACAGCAAAGTAAATACTGGTGACACCGTACATGTCATCTCTACTTACAGCAAAGTAAATACTGGTGACACCGTATATGTCATCTCTACTTACAGCAAAGTAAATACTGGTGACACCGTATATGTCATCTCTACTTACAGCAAAGTAAATACTGGTGACACCGTATATGTCATCTCTACTTACAGCAAAGTAAATACTGGTGACACCCTACATGTCATGTCTACTTACAGCAAAGTAAATACTGGTGACACCGTACATGTCATCTCTACTTACAGCAAAGTAAATACTGGTGACACCCTACATGTCATGTCTACTTACAGCAAAGTAAATATTGGTGACACCGTACATGTCATGTCTACTTACAGCAAAGTAAATACTGGTGACACCCTACATGTCATGTCTACTTACAGCAAAGTAAATACTTGTGACACCGTACATGTCATCTCTACTTACAGCAAAGTAAATACTGGTGACACCGTATATGTCATGTCTACTTACAGCAAAGTAAATATTGGTGACACCGTACATGTCATGTCTACTTACAGCAAAGTAAATACTGGTGACACCCTACATGTCATGACTACTTACAGCAAAGTAAATACTGGTGACACCGTACATGTCATGTCTACTTACAGCAAAGTAAATACTGGTGACACCGTACATGATGATGAAGATGTTGGCGTCTGTCAGCTTCACGAAGCAGTAGTACAGCCCGACTGGGAACAGGAACATCAGCAGCTGCAGGTCAAAGTAAAAAGAGCTCCACGTGGTGGGCTGGTGCTCAGACACAGAGGCAATGATGGGGATGTTGTTTTTGGCGTAAGATGGATCCAGCAGAGAGTAGAAACGACCAGTCCATGGTGCGATTTCTAGGGGAGGTTGGGTTAAGGAAACTCACAACACATACTTCATGTGGTAACAAATAAATATTATCATCATCATGTGCCATGTCGGTAAGCGAGGGCAGTCAGTCATGTTTTGCCATCTCACTCGATCACCAGAGTTGTGGATCAGCTCAGTGTTCTTGTCTCGACCATACAACGTGGCCAAGCCATCCAGGCATTTACTTCTCTGGCCTCCCCTTTTTCTCTTTCCCTTGAACTTGCCAGTTGTCACCAAGTTCTCCAATTTATTTCTTCTCATAATGTGACTAAACAATTGTGACTGTCTACGTCTAATTTCTCTAACCAGTTTACGGTTTTCATTTGTTTCTTGTAGGATTTGGTCATTGGTTTCGCTGTCTGTCCATAGTTCTTTGCATTTTCCTCAGAAACCACATTTCCACAGTCATCAGATGTTTTTCAGCTTGTCTGCTCATTGTCCACGCTTCACATCCATACAAAAGCACAGGTTCTATGTAGCACCTCAACACTCTTTGTCTCCTTGCAAATGACATCTTTTTATTGGTCAGTATGTTTTTCAGCTTGCAAAAGACTACCTTCGCCAGGTTCATGTGTATGATAGACATGAACAATGAAGACACTTTTTTTTTTGAGTGTCTAGTTGGTCATGCGTCGAAGTACACTTCTTCCTGCAGCCAGGCGCCGTCGTCATTTGGAGGCGACAGGTTCGATCCCGGGCAGTAATTTTAGCTTTCAAATTTTATGTTGTCTAGTGCGTCTTCTAATCTCTACTTCCTCCTCCTTCTTCTGTGAGCACCAAATAATACTATGTGTGTTTATTTATATAATTTTCTTAGTGGCCTCAACAGTTCCCCCTATTGATACTTTTGCCATGGCGATTCTCGTTCTAATCTCTTCAAGGCATCACCCATCAAATGTTACGACTGTTCCGAGATAATTGTAACGATTCACTTGTTCAAGAATAAAAATAGCCTGTTACAATTTCCTGCCAATCAGGAGGTCATGGGTTTGACCCTCAGCTGGGTGAATTTAGAGACCCAGCCTAAAATGTGTACCCAAGATTGTCTTGGGAGAGTAAAGGCGGCCAGCTTGGTACTGACCTCGTCACCCGCCAAGTGCTGATTGCTCTATACAAATATGGGTCAGGCACCATACACCCTATGCATCTGAAGGCATCAACAGTGTTGTATGGCATGAGGTACCCAGTTCCACACCATTCCTCATAAGTCACCTTATATGGCCTAAACTAAGTCAAGTATGTTGAGTTGAGCTAAGAACTGACATCACTCAAGACATTCCCATACACGCTCTGTCCCTTTGTTCAACAGCCAGCGAAGAGTCATACAATATAATCGTTCCCATCGCTATCTGATTTAAAGTTCTCCTGGTCTAAAGCATATCAACCAACTAAAGCATATAAACTAACTACTATCAAACAGACTATCTACAAATCAACGACTGGTTAAGAAGAAAGGATACTGCCCAAAGCAGTGGCCACGGCAGCAGCAGCAAAGGCGACGGACCCAACCAACAAGACCAGGCTTCGGAATAGGGTGTTGAAATTCTCTGGTGACATCTTGGAGCGGAGGTAGTCCACGAAGGCATGGATCTGGCACAAGCCAAACACACCCAAGGCCTGTTGAAGAGATGTTGGGATCATCAGGTTAAGCAAACACAACTCTGAAGTTTAATTAAAAAGATAATAACACAAGATGGACAAGACAGAAGATGTAAGTTGCTCCCATCAAGGCAAGAGACAAGAAAGAGGGTGTTAGACTCTCTGATCAAAACAAGAGACAAGAAAGAGGGTGTTTGGCTCTCCCATCACTGCAAGAGACAAGAAAGAGAATGTAGACTCTCCCATCAAGGCAAGAGACAGGAAGGAGGATGTTAGACTCTCCCATCAAGGCAAGAGACATTTTATAATATATTTTATAATAATGATTATGTCAAGTCATCATTATCATCATCATCTGCCAAACCAATAAGCATGGGTAGCCACGATGGCCGATCTCAATCAATCACCGGTTTTGGATCAGGTCTGTGTGCCTGTCCCGATTATGCCATGTGATCAGGTATTTGTCTCTTTCTGCCCTGAGGACTATGATGTAAATCCTAGTCAACCAATATATACCAGTCAGCTAGCCAATCCACAACCAACAAATCCACAACCCAACTAAATCAACCACCTACCACCCAACTAACTAACCACCCAACGACCTACCCACCCAAGCAATCACTCACACAATCCAGACAAAGCCACCACCCAACCAATCAGCCACCTATCCACCCACCCAACTAACCATATAACCACCTACCCACCCAAGCACCCACATAAGCAACCCACCCAAGCAACCCACCAACCAATCTCCGTAAAAAGAGGTTCATCTACTTACAGCCATGTGCTCACTGGATTGGACCGGCTGGAAACCAACAAAGGAAATTTGCATAGAGAGTATGGTCCCAAGGCAGTAAACCTGAAGAATAATTCACAGAAATAACATATCAGAAATCAAGCATTCACATCTAAACTTGTTACAAATTGAACTGGTTTTCTGTGTGCTTTTTCTTTGCTAAATTATCCAAAATAATCAAGAATGTACTTATTCTCTTCCATGATCATGCTATTTTTTTCTCAACACATGACCGATTCATCATATGTTGGTTTGTACATTGTAATTGTGATTGTTATTGAAAACTGGGACACAGGAAAACCCCTAATCTGACTTGCAATTACATGAAACCTGGTGAACATGTTGATGATATAGTGGTTTCTGTGTGTGAATATAATCCTTGGGGCGGTGGAGGAGGAGGAGGTGTGGGGGGAGGGAATCCTATATTTTAAAACAAAAGGCACTTTCTTCTTCTTCTTTGCGTTCATCCGGAGTGATTTTTTCAGATGTGATTGCGGTGTGTCTGGTTAGGCACCCTCGGGTCGAAACCCTCAGGCCAACACATCCGACTTTTAGCGTGCATTTTTGGCCAGGTTAGCAATCCTGGGAGACTCTCACTTTTGTGGTACCGTCCACATCTCAGCTGGTCTAGTTGGAACAGTCAAAGACTACACGGTCATCCCTCAAGTGAAGGCAGGGACAGTCCATAGCATTTTCCGCCATCCTGGGTGGCTTCCATAATTGCAGAGCCGGCACATAACGCTCTGGTGCTGGGTTTACCGAGGGAATCGTCACGTCCTGCTCATGGCTGTTTTAATTCCTCACTTCAATATATTGGGCATTTCGCTCGCCCTGGGCCGTTCCTGCACAAACCAGTCAGCTCTGCGGTTGGTTTCCACTAAGCGAGTTTTCGGACATGTGCTTGTCCCTGTACCCATCAGAGCTGTTCCAGGCACGGCAGACATTCGGAAAACTACCTAGTCAGAGCTGTTCCGAACAAGAGCGGCATTCGGAAACTAGGTAGTCAGAGCTGTTCCTAGCACGGGAGACATTCGGACGAGACATTTCACTCGGACGTAAATGCGTAGTGTCAATTTTTAGTTTGCCACCCGTAGGACGACACTTCCGACTTCCGGCGGGCATTTTTTTGTGAGGTTAGCCTTCCTCTGGTTTCGTGACACGTTAGACTGTTGTAATGTCACCCACATCTCAGCTGGTCAAGATAGAACGATCAACGATATCGTGGTCTGCCCTCAAGGGAAGGCAGGGGCAGACCATGGGCATTATCTCGCTATCCAAGGGGGCTTCCATAATTGCAGAGCCGGCACATATTGCTCTGAGACTGGGCTCACCCAAGGAGTTTCCACGTCCTGCTCATGGCTGCTTTAGTTCCTCACTTCCATGTGTTGGGCATCCCACTTGCCACTGATCGCTCAATCACACACCAGGAGCGGTCAGACTGCGAGTGACATCCACTCGGTAAGCTTTTGCTTGTGACTTCAGACCACGCAATAGGTTCGCTCGCCGTGCGTTCCATTTCGCGTTGATGAGACATTCTTCCACTTTTGTCTACACTCTCTATGAGTTAGATACAGACAGTTTCCGTAACCCTTCGACTGGGGCACTTTTCTGACTTTTTTGTACTCGCTCACGAGGTAGGCTACATGTGCTGCCGGCTCAGCACCTTACCTTCGTGCAGCAGTGAACGGGAAACGGCCAGGCCCCTTCATCCGGGAAACTCTCATATCCCCCAGCTGGGAGCCTTCGAACATGTATCAGACCTGAGCATGTAGCTTGCTCAGTATCATGTTTCTATTTTCCTGTAGACGGGTATCAGCCTGGCTCTAAGATCCGAGGGTTTGTGGCTTAGAGGCGTTCAGCCACAGCCCTCGACAGGGAGCCTTAAGAGCTTTGTCCGGACCAAGAAATTCTGCCTTTGTGCACCACATTTAATTTTTGACTGCTATCCTCAGTCTATGCCTGCAGAGCAGCAGGTTGTGTCTCTCTTAGTCTGGTCCCTATCCCATAAGCTGTCCTATATGTAATTTTTCACCCATCGGCAAGCAAAATGGGGTCTATGGGACACGCAAGCTCCCCCACCACGTCAAGGTGGAGACACATCGGGGGAGAGGCACTTTCTTTTTCCCAATAGCCTATAAGACACCCTTAAACAAGCTGGAGTAACACTTTAGCCTCTCTTTCTCTCACATGCACTCTCTCTCTCTCTCTCTCACAGACACACACATACGCTCTCTCTCACAAATACATACACACTACCTGTTTCTCACAAACTCTCTCACAAACATACACATACTCTCACACACATACACAAACACTCTCTCACACAAATGCCCTCTCTCTCACAAATGCCCCCCCTCTCTCTCACAAATGCCCCCCACTCACAAACACACACACATGCACTCTCACACGCACGCCATGTCTCTCTCTCTCTCTCTCACACTCTTTCTCTCACAAACACACACCCCTTCGCTATTATATACACACATACTCTCTCACAAACAAAAACAGTCACACATACACACACTCTCTCTCTCTCACAAACACACATACACTCTGCAGGAGTACAAACAAGTAAATTAAAATGTTCTTTTAATGTTACTGTAATATAGAAGCTAATTTTGTTTATTCGTCTGTTTTGTGCATTTTTCTGTCTCAGAAACCCAGGGAAAGGGAGTTTTATGGGATGGGTAAGTTTAAAAAAACAAGGTCAAGGACCCCTCTCGATACCTTGAGACGTACTGAGATTATGTGCTTGCCCCATATTTTCATTGACCAATCAGCATTCAAGGGCGAGAGTGTCAATATCACGCTGGCCCTCTCTACGTCTCAGAATGCCCACTTACATGTGTAAAATCTGCTGTGGTTTCAAACCTGTGACCACCCAGCTGGCAGGTAAGTGTGCTAGCCACTGCATCACCATAAGTCCCTATAGCATGGGTAGGTGAGGTTAGAAGAGTCAAGCCATTTTCCAAGAAACAATGCACTTAACATTGATGTTCTTTATCAAACAAACAAGGCGGTCTCCGTGGTTCATGAGTGTAATTTTCTCGGGGACTCCTGAAGGTTGTCACTTGAGCTGCAAAGTTCATGCTTTTCGCAATGCTTTCAGGTGGCTGCCCAGTGGAAAGAGACCGAGCCATACAGGATGAAACCCGGTGTAATGAAGTCTATCCTCTCACCTTTTAACCTCTTTTTTTTAAAAAGTTGAGTTGAGTTGAGCTAAGAACCGACATAATTGCACTTAGGACATTCCCATAGGCACTCCTTCCCCTCGTTCAACAGCCAATGAAGAGTCACACCACTAATCGTTCCCACCGCTATCTGATTAAAAGTTCTCCTGGTCTTCCCTCTCAGTTTTGAGATTTTACCAGAACCCCTGCCATTCCCCCGAAATGTCATTCTTTCCACATACAAATTCTCAATCTGTTCTCTCGCCTTCTCCACCTGGTCCCACAAGTGCTCGATCACCTCTCTCCTGTCCATAGGCAATCTACCACCAAGAGGAGTATTCCCTGCCAGCCTATCAGCCTGTTCATTTCCCCACACTCCCGCATTGCTAGAGCAAACAATCCATATAATTCTCACAATCTGTGACCTCTGATAGCGAGGATAGCCTTTCTCCACCATACAAAGCATCATGTTGTTTGTCCATCAAGAATGATGATGACCATTCATTTCATCCAGTGGGGTTGAAAGTATGGAGCCGTGGGTTCTAAGATGGCTGATAAAGCCTATTTTGGCTGGAAATGTTCTTTGACAATGTGGACAAAGAATGCTTGACGTTTCTGGAGGAGGATTTCCTGCAGTGGTCTTTCTGTCCTGCCTTTTCTTTACAGCTCTTGCAGTCCTGGTTGCCTCACACATGACTGCACCCTTGTGTAATGATGCACGCCACGAATTTCGGTCTCTGGCTGCAGTCTCCCAGGTGTCATGAGGAATTCCAAAAGCATTCAGAGAGATTTTCAGAGTGTCTTTAAAGCGTTTCCTCTGGCCGCCTTGGGAGCGTTTACCACAACGCAGTTCGCTGTAAAAAATTCGTTTAGGGAGCCTGTGATCTGGCATGCGAGTCAAGTGACCAGCCCAGCGAATCTGATTCTTCATCAGTAGAGTGTGGATACTGGGCATGGACGCTCTTTCTAGGACTTCAGTGTCTGGGATCTTATCTTGCCATTTAATCTTCAGTAGCTTCCTTAGGCAGACTGTGTGGAAGTGGTTTAATTTCCTAGCGTGTCGCTGATAACCAGTCCAGGTTTCACAAGCATATAGCAGTGTGGATAATACAACTGCTTTGTAGACTTTTAGCTTTGTTTGCAGGTTTATTTCAGTTCTGTCCCATACATTCTTGTACAGTCTGCCAAAGTCTGCTGTACAGTCTTGTACAGTATGCCACCATACAAAGCATACTCCTTGATCCCGTAATAAATGCAATGTGTGCTGCAGTGGTCTCCTCTAACCAACGATTGACTCTGATATAAGCCACAAAGAGGGCTGGCCACCAACATCACAAGACCAGACCCACATCTCACAATGGTCAAGACATTGAGGCATCTCTCTGTGGTGTGGCCTATCCACAGACTGTTCCCCCAGTTTCAGTAATGTCCCATCGGCGGCATGTCTCCCTGCAGACGTGAAAATTCCAGCACTGCCTTGGACACACTGCAGGTGTTTGAGCTTGGAGAGGGGAAGAAGAGCTCTGTAATATAGCCCCCCCCCTCCCCCCATGGAGTGGTACTTTAGTACTGGGTCACTCCATTAGATGCTAGCCCGTTTCAGGGATGAGATGACCTGAACATGAACGCATCAAACTTAAGAACTCTGTCTTCTGAAGGTGGAACAACCACCCAACTCATGTAGTTGCACTTTACTAAACAAACAATGGACTTATCCATGAAGCCTGCCACACACAGATGTTCTTGTTCAGATGAACATAACAGTGATATAAGCCAGCTAGATGATCTATATCAAATAAACATGGTACATATAGCAAAGTAAGCTTTATTGTGGAACATGTTCCTAACAACATGGTACATATATAAAGCAAAGTGGAATTTCACTGAGGAACAAACAGAACAACATAATACACAGAGCAAAGTAACCTTCACTGTGGAAGGAACACTGAACAACATGTTACACAGAACAAAGTAAGCTTTCCCATGGAACAAACATAGAACAAAATGGTACTTGAAAGTAAGAGTTATTGTGAAACAAACATAGAACATTGAACATAAAGCAAAGTAATCTTTATTGTGGAACAAACATAGAGCAACATGGTACTTAGATGAAAGTAAGCTATATTGTGGATCAAACATAGAACAAAAGGGTAAGATGAAAGTAAGCTATATTGTGGATCAAACATAGAGCAACATGGCACATAGAGCAAAGTAAGCTTCACTGTGGAGCAAACATTGAACAACATGGTACATAGAGCAAAGGTAGGTTTATTGTGGAACAAACATAGAGCAACATGGTACTTAGATGAAAGTAAGCTATAATGTGAAACAAACATAGAACTTACTGTGGAATATGCCACATAGATACGATGGGAGAACCGGCCAGTAATCATCAGCATTAAAACGTGCAGTGGAATCAAATTAATCAGGAACACGTAACCACCCCATGACGACACCTTCAGACAGAAACCAGGTGAGTTTTAACACAACAGGCAGTTTTGGTATTATATTTTGTTTCAAAATAGTGTTATTTCAAGTATTCTGTGACATTGAATTTACAAATGTTTAAATACACAATGGATTCTCTATAACAGCGAGTTCTGAAACCCTTTTTTTTGCAGGTCCGCATGGCCGAATAGATACAAACGCATGTTCTTAAATATCCGATGTGCTGATGCCAAGATAAGCGGTTCAAACCCTACACCGGAAAGCTGGACGAAAATGTTGACCTGTCGTCCTTGACTTGGGGACGTTAATTACAAGTACTTCTGAAGCTGGAGTGGGACACTGTTAATAGGGAAAGTTAACCCACATGCAAACCTCAGTCCATCACTACTATAAAATAGAGTGTTTGGATTGTGCTTGAGTTCAAAGCGAGAAAGCGCCAAAAAAAAACAACTCTTCTTTTCAATGGATTCTCTGTAACAGTGAGTTCTCAAACCTTTCTTTTCAATGGATTCTCTGTAACAGTGAGTTCTCAAACCTTTCTATTCAATGGATTCTCTGTAACAGTGAGTTCTCAAACTTTTCTTTTTGATGGATTCTCTTTAACAGTGAGTTCTCAAACCTTTATATTCAATGGATTCTCTATAATAGTGAGTTCTCAAACCTTTCTTTTCAATGGATTTTCAGTAATAGTGTCTTCTGAAACCTTTCTCTACAATGGGTCCTCTGTAATAGTGGTTTCTGGTACCTATCTCTACAGTAGGTTCTCTGCAACAATGGATTCTGGTACCTTTCTTGGCAGTGGATTCTCTGCAATAGTGGATACTGATATCTTTCTCTACAGTAGACTCTGGAACAGTGAATTCTAAAACCTCTCTTAACAGTGAACTCTTTGCTATAAAGTTTCTGGTTCATTTCATGACAGTCATTCTGGTGACCTTCTTTACAGTAAGTTCTAACTACTCTGAAAGAATGGAATTTTGGTGCCTCTTTCAGCAATGTTAGTATCCACAGATATGCTATACGTGTGTCACACACCTGAGTACAGTCACTTACCATTTACAAGTATGCCAAAGAGAACAGAGGAACAGGGAAAACCATACACCATGTAAAAGAATGCAAAATTACAGGAACAGAAAAATACACTCATCATGTAAACATATTCCAGAGGGTGAAGGATTACACAGAGTAGAGGACCAGAGAAAAGTATTTACTATGTAAAATATCCCGCAGAGAACAGAGGACCAGAGAAAACTATTTACCATGTAAAATATTAGACAGAGAGTAGAGGATCAGAGAAAACAATTTATCATGTAAAATATTCCACAAAGAGTAGTGGACCAGAGAAAGAGCAAATCTGCATGTGAAAATGTTCAACAAATAGATAAATAGAGCAAGACATAAGCAGATAATCTGTCACAGAGAAAAGATACAGAAAGTAATTTGCAGATAAAAATATTTCACAGAGAATAAATAGAGAAAGACATTTGCATACATACAAATATTTCACAGAGAATAGATAAAAAGAGACACACATTTCTATATAAAAATATTTCACAGAAAATAGATAAATAGAGAAAAACATTTGTATATAAACATATTTCGCAGAGAATGGATAAATAGAGAAAGACATTTGTATATAAAAATATTTCACAGAGAATAGTTTATAGAGAAAAACATTTCTATATAAAAATATTTCATAGAGAACAGAGGACCAGGGAAAACCACTCACCATGTAAAAGTATGCTAAAGAGCAGAGAGAACCCCAGAAGATGGAGCCAGTCTTCACGGCCTTGATCCACAGAGTGTATGTCAGCAGCATGCAGAAGATAGCAATGCCTTCATTATCGTACGACCCAGCCACGGAACGGGAGATGTATCCAGGGACTATTGCCAGCATAGAGGCCGCCACCAAGCCAGCAGACGCATCCTGTAAACAGAGAACATTCAAGACTCTTCAAGGCTTGAACACAATGGCACAGCTGGAGGTAAATATGCTCTACAATGTCATTGAATATTTAGGCAATAGCAGACTTTGAAAAAAGTAAACATATATTAATTACTTATAACCTTTCATGAAATAAGAAACACACACATGTACATATATATACACAGGCACACACAATAAATAAATATACATGGCTGACTGGCACCTTGCCGTCTTGACAGAGGATTGTTTGTAAAATGGAGTTATACCTCTCCATAACACAAAGCTTGGGCTGAATTTAGAGATCATATGTTGCCCATGCAGCATGATCCCTCTCTTGGCCTGCCTAGTTTACTCCAGAGGAAAGGTAACACCAGTACGTCTGGAACAAGACAAGCTGCAGAAACAGCAATCTTTAAGCTGCATTTCTTTGCACTAGGGTAAGGCTTGTCCCCTCTAAATTGCTCTCCTTCACCTGAAGAGAGAGAGAGACAGAGACACACACAAACAGAAGAGGAGGAGAAAGAAAGAGTTTATTCTTCGTTCTACTTTTGACGGGTGTGCATCACAAGTTATGCACTCCTCCAGCCTTGACGCGACATACATAAAACAAAATATTTCCAGCCCATAAGTTACCCACCAAATATGTCATTTCATTCTGTTTGTTGATTTTCCACAATTTTAAGCTTTAATGTAGTAACTTTATTGTCATTTGATCATGTGGGGTGGTTTGTTTCTTCTTGTTGTTTGCTGATGAAGGTTTGCTGATGAAGGTTTGCTGATGAAGGTTTGCTGATGAAGGTTTGCTGATGAAGGTTTGCTGATGAAGGTTTGCTGATGAAGGTTTGCTGCTGCAACATTCTTTTTGTAACTGTCTCATCTCATCTTGTTCCTCTTGTACCTTGTGGTGTCAAGGTGAAGCATAAACAGCAGGAGAGTGCCCACTTATGGGCTTCATGTATTGAGGTTCCCATGGACTCTGTTATTCCCTGCATCCATCGTTTACATGGCCGGCCTCTTCCTCTACTTCCATTTGGTCTGTACATCCTTGCTTGTTGTGGTATACTGTTAGTTGGTAACCTAGTTATATGGTCAAACCATTTGACGTGCTGTCTTCTAATAAAATCTAGCCCAGCTATAACCCCCACTTTAGTCCTGATTTCTTAATTTCTGATCTTATCTCTTCTTGTTATATTGAGTATTCTTCTCAGGAATCTCATTTCTGTTGTTGTAATTTTTCTTTTCTCTTTTTTTGTCATTGTTCAAGCTTGGCAATGGTAGCATAGAGTTGGTAGGATTTTGTAACCGCAAAATCTTCTAAATCTGACCTACACTTCACGTTTTCCTGTTGCCAAGCTTTCAGATCAGCATTTCTGACTATGGCATGGAGTCGTCCCTGGTTGACTTCCCCTATGCAGATTCCACTCAAGTTTAGTTTAGTTTAGTCGATGGATCAACATCACGGCTCACTAGTGCAACCCATAAGTGCTCCGTTCTACTCCTAACTCAAACCTGAATCTGGAGAAACTCAGCTCAGTACACAAACTCCGTAGCACCAGCGAGAATCCTGAGAGGATCTCACTCAAGCTACAGAGCCATATATTGGCCGGGCAGGTGTTTTCCTCTAGCAATTTGCTAAACTGAAAACAGGGCATACGAAACATACATTTACACACAATAATTTTTTCAAACAAAGTTAATTTAATTTTAATATATTATTGTTGTTGGTAGAGCGGCTTGCAGGTTCCAATGACCCCTGGAGCTTTGCCGATAGTAACAGAGCTACTGGTAGGGACTCCCTACTCTGACAGATCAAGGAATGGGAACAGATGAAGTGAAACAGTCAAAAGCTAGGGATAGCAAACTCAAAAAAAATGCTTGCTAAAATCGTTGTACTGACCTAAAGACTTGATGAGACGATGCAACGTAGCTCGCTTTATTTGCTAACATACTCCAATCTGGGTTAGAGTTCCAATCTCTCCATATATACAAGAGAGTACACCATGAACTAATTACATGCCCAAGATGTCCTGCAGGCTTGGTTAACGCACACTTAATGTTTAAAAAAGTTAGTTGCATGTCCTTTACAGGACACAGCAATCAACCCCAGCATTGTTTGGCTGTCTGTGATCTGCTATACAATTGTTATGTTCAGTAGTTTGCTGAATGTGAGCACACTAGACAGACTCTATGGCAGCCGTTGACAGCAAGGAAGTTTTGTCACCTAGTATTGACCAAGAAAGATCAATATGTGTAGAGATCAGCGTGGCTGAATAGATAAGAGGGCTTGCTCTAAAACTTTGGTGTGTTGATGGCGAGGCAGCAGGTTCAACCCCTACATCGGTCAGTTGGACTAAAAATGTTACCCCTCATCCTGGACTTTGGGACCATAATTACTTCTGACTTCAGAAATCGGAGTGGGTTCCCCTGATGGCAAGGCACACTGGAAATAGGGGAAGCTAATCCACATGCAAAATTTGGTCCAGTGCACTCCCAGTAGTAGCAGCTACCAGAGGTAGAAGCACTTGTATGGACTACACTTGAGTTCAAAGCAAGCGGTTGCAAAAAAATACAATAAGTTTGGCAGATCCAGATCTTCTTCTTCTTCTGCGTTCATCTGGAGTTTTTTTTTTTCCCAGACGTGATTGCATTGTGCCTGTTTACAGCAGAGCTGCGTTCTTGCGCCGTTGGGCCGACACATCCGACTTCTGCGGGCATTCGTTGAGCGGGTTAACCTTCCCGGGTGGATCCAGATCTAACCATGAGAAACGATGTCAGTATAAAGGCATCATGTGTACACACCTTCAGCTCCTTGGTGAAATAGAAAGTCACGATGGTGGTGAAACTGGAGAACAGCGGGGCCAGGAAGACACAGACGTTCCTCACATCGATGGTCAGGTGCAGGAAGTTCATCACATGGTAGATGAGGGCAGAGGTCACCATCAGACCTGTCAGGCACACATGTGTGGAGAAATTACATTTTGTACAATACTCACTTGTCTTATTTACACCAGAAAACAAATACAAGTTAACACATTTGAGAACATGCATCTTTTCTGCAGAATTGAGTTGAATCAAGAACCAACATCACAGCACTTGGGACATTCCCATACGTGGTCAGTCCTCATCTTCAACAGCCAGCAATGAGTCCCAATACTTATGGTACCTGTACCTGTCTGATTATGTGTCCATCTGACCTTTTCTTGGAGTCCTGAGTGTTGGCCAGATCCTCTCGTCACTTCCTGTTGCACCATTCTCTCCGAGCCAATGATCTATCTGTTCTTCTGCACTATACACACAATTATTACACAGGGCCCCGACCACGTCTGTCATTTCCTGCACCTTTATCCCACCAAGGAGAGCAGACCCAGCCAATCTATGTGCCTGCTAGTTTCCCATCACACCAGCATGTCCTGGGGAAAAAATCCTACAGATTATTTATATGTTTCATTACTGAATGGAAGCCTGCCACTCTGCCTGAAGGATGCCTGTTTACAACTTGCTCCTCATACTTTATGAGTATGTTACAATCACAACAAGCGTGTGTTGTTTCTGCAGGGTCATACAGACGTGAATCCAGAATCATCTCGCAATCACTAAAGAAGAAAATTGAGGCTTGTGAACTTAAATGTTGCAGAATCATTCTTAGAATATCGTGGATCAAGAAGTAGAAAAAAAACAACTGACATTCTTTGCCAGAAAGTTTGCCAAGATATGTCATATTTCGTGCAGTCTTGGAGTATGTGATCTGCTGTCTGTGGCTCCAATCCACATGTGCACATGGCTGATTTGCCAATCTTGAATTTTGAATACATGTGGTTTAGTATTGCGTCCTTTTCTGAGGATTAATTACTTGTTCTGGTCTGACCATAAGGTGGTAAACGCCTTAGGCTGGTGTTTGTACCTTTCTGACTGATTTGATCATTCTTATCTTTATATGTGATACAACAGATAATGATACCTACCAGGATAAATTGTGCCTCCAATGATCCTCCCCAAGGGATACCAGGCGCGATCATCGAACCAGTTGTGGAAGTTGTAGAAACCCTCCTCGGCCAGGAATCTTGTGGTTCGGTAGTTGAAGTACGGATCAAACTCATGGATGACACTCTCAAAGCGCAACACAGAGAACAGTCGAGTTGAGAAAGCTGTGGATACAGGCATAAGCGGATACAGACATAAACAGATACAGACATAAACATCATGTACAGTTGACAACTATCTCTATACCATTATGGATAATGTTATCATAGTGTTAAATAATATCATAAATAAACACACATCTTGTTTGGCGTGCTAAGAATTAGAAGATAGAAGATCCAAAGGAGTGTCTAGTTGGTCATGGGTCAAAGTACAACTTGTTCCTGCAGTGAGGCACTGTTGTCATTTAGAGGTGACAGGTTCGAATCCTGGTTGATAACTACAACTTTAAATTTGTATGTTGTCTAGTGCTTCCTCTATTCTCTATCTCTTTCTTCTAATTCTACGAGCACCAAAAAAATAAAACATGTGTGTTTATTTATTAACTGTCTTACTGGCCTCAAAGGGTTCCCCAACTGATGTGTAAAATACATAGTTAAACAGCTTTGATAGCCCCCTGTGTCGATGGTAGCGGAGCTACTGGTAGGGTCTCCTATGTCAGACAGGTCAAGGGGTAGAGACCAGACAAACCTGCTGCCTTGTAGGTCAGTCCACTGACAGTCATCAAATGTATTTATTGATTAAGATGTATTCAGCTACAAGGATACAGATAAGTAACTTTTATATTTCATGTAGTGTTTTTCATGTAGTTGTGTCGGTGTGTGTTTGTTCTGTGCTGACGAAGGATTTAGCCGCAATGTCCATTTTGTTTCTTGTAATCATGTTCTGCCGGTCTCCCTGGCCTAGAGGTTAAACAACTTTCTCCGTAATCCCATTTATCCAAGTAGGGTAACGCAGCGCGTGAGAATTGGTAGTGGTTCTCGCCGCGCTGGTGAATTGCTGGATATGTGAGCCGGCCGCTCAGAAAGCAATGGCAATCTACTGAGCATAATCTTGCCAAGAAATCAACAACAGCGGTAAAATGCTGGTGTTGACAGTGATGTCCTGTAAAGGATATGCGGGAAAAAAAAATTTAAAAAAAAAAAATTGTGTTCTAGTAAACCTCACAATCTACTTCTTGTTGTTTGGTGATTCATTCATTGCCTTGTAGGAAGACTGGAAACAGTCAAGGGCTATAGAAAGCAAACCCGAAAATTATTCACTAAAGTGAGATGTACTGAGCCATCGGCTCGATCAAACACTGCAGCACAGCTCAATGATGTCGACATTCTCTTCTTTTGTTCTCTTGAAATATATTGTCAAATCAGCAATGTTGTCTCTTGTATAAACTTCACTGTCTTTGTTAGTTCACTCAGTGGTCCATAGAGTTTATATTCCAATCCTGTTTCTCTATGTTTGAAGATTTGTCTAGATATATCGTATTCAGGACAGCCTTGCAGCATGTGATCTGTTGTCTGCTGCATGAATCCACATGTGATAAATGATGTCAATATGGATAATGTTGTAAAGTCATATATGTTGTTACACTGCTTGCTAAGTGCATTTGACACATGTCAGTGCACACAACTAGATACACATTTCAGCTCACACAACTAGATGACACATTTCAACATACACAACTACATCACACATTTCAGCACATACAACTAAATGTTATGAAGCTAACCCAGGCAATTTGACTATACCATATATTTCAAAACTCACACAGAATTATACCATCAAGCGCAGCCTACACAATTAGATTGTAATATCTGTTCATAAATATTTCTTGAAATGGGTCAACGATGTGATAGTACCATCATATTTTGCAGACGTGAGAGCAAGTAGATGTGATAGTACCGACATATTTTGCAGACTGAGAGCAAGTAGATGTGATAGCACCGACATATTTTGCAGACGTGAGAGCAAGTAGTTGTGATAGTACCGAAATATTTTGTAGACGTGAGAGCAAGTAGATGTGATAGCACCGACATATTTTGCAGACGTGAGAGCAAGTAGATGTGATAGCACCGACATATTTTGCAGACGTGAGAGCAAGTAGATGTGATAGCACCGACATATTTTGCAGACGTGAGAGCAAGTAGATGTGATAGTACCGAAATATTTTGCAGACGTGAGAGCAAGTAGATGTGATAGCACCGACATATTTTGCAGACGTGAGAGCAAGTAGATGTGATTGTACCGACATATTTTGCAGACATGAGAGCAAGTAGATGTGATAGCACCGACATATTTTGCAGAAGTGAGAGCAAGTAGATGTGATAGCACCGACATATTTTGCAGACGTGAGAGCAAGTAGATGTGATAGCACCGACATATTTTGCAGACGTGAGAGCAAGTAGATGTGATAGTACCATCATATTTTGCAGACGTGAGAGCAAGTAGATGTGATAGGACCGACATAATTTGCAGACGTGAGAGCAAGTAGATGTGATAGTACCGAAATATTTTGCAGACGTGAGAGCAAGTAGATGTGATAGCACCGACATATTTTGCAGACATGAGAGCAAGTAGATGTGATAGTACCGACATATTTTGCAGACGTGAGAGCAAGTAGATGTGATTGTACCGACATATTTTGCAGACATGAGAGCAAGTAGATGTGATAGCACCGACATATTTTGCAGATGTGAGAGCAAGTAGATGTGATAGCACCGACATATTTTGCAGACGTGAGAGCAAGTAGATGTGATAGCACCGACATATTTTGCAGACGTGAGAGCAAGTAGATGTGATAGTACCATCATATTTTGCAGACGTGAGAGCAAGTAGATGTGATAGGACCGACATATTTTGCAGACGTGAGAGCAAGTAGATGTGATAGCACCGACATATTTTGCAGACGTGAGAGCAAGTAGATGTGATAGCACCGACATAATTTGCAGACGTGAGAGCAAGTAGATGTGATAGCACCGACATATTTTGCAGACGTGAGAGCAAGTAGATGTGATAGTACCATCATATTTTGCAGACGTGAGAGCAAGTAGATGTGATAGCACCAACATATTATGCAGACGTGAGAGCAAGTAGGAATAGGTGGCCAATCTTTCCCTCACTTTGTCAAGTGCTGAGCTTAAGCGCCGAATCCATGACCTTGACTTCACCACTGCAGTTCTCTATCAAGTACGCTAACACACCCACCACACAACTACACTAGCACACCCACCACACAACTTCACTAGCACACCCACCACACAACTTCACTAGCACACCCACCACACAACTTCGCTAGCACACCCACCACACAACTTCACTAGCACATCTGTCACACAACTTAGCTAGCACACCCACCACACAACTTCACTAGCACACCCACCACACAACTTCACTAACACACCCACCACACAACTTCACTAGCACACCCACCACACAACTTTACTAGCACACCCACCACACAACTTCACTAGCACACCCACCACACAACTTCACTAGCACACCCACTACACAACTACATGTTAGGAAACATAATCAGGCTCCTGCTTCTTCTTCGTTCATCCGGAATGTTTGTTTTAGATGTAACTGCATTGTACCTGTTTACAGTAGAGTTTGATATTTGCGCCTTTCGGCCGACACGTCCAACTTTTTCAGTCATTTGTTGACCGGGTTAAATTTCCTATTATCCAGGCTAAATATCTAAACTTACACAAAATAGCAGCCAGGGTCAGAATAACCATCTTCAAAAGTGTGTCCTGCTTGTCTGGAGACATCCGCATCAGCCACTGCAGGCCCCATGCTGCTTGTATTTTCTTCATGATCTCTGACTACAGCTGACCTGTCAAAAAAGCATGATATAGATATAAGACACAGTTATAGAGAGAGAGAGAGACTGACAGAGAGAGAGAGAGAGAGAGAGAGAGAGAGAGAGAGAGAGAGAGAGAGAGAGAGAGAGAGAGAGAGAGAGAGAGAGAGAGAGAGAGAGACAAAGACAGAGAGAGAGAACAAGAGTGTATATATAGTCCCATAACAGACACAGCCACTGGGGTGTGAAGTGTATATGTAAACATGGTCCCATAACAGATACAGCCACTGGGGTGTTAAGTGTATATGTAAACATGGTCCCATAACAGATACAGCCACTGCGGTGTGAAGTGTCAAGCATTCACATATTCTAGGCCATGATATCTAAGGTGAAGTGGCCAGTTCCATTTCTTGTCTCCTTTCCTGCCAGAAATTTCCGACAATTTCAAGAACATTCTGACAAATATCTGGCACTTTTTTAACACATCTGAGTCGACCCTAGAGTTGTACAGACTGGAGAAAATTGTGTCCCTGCTGCGGCTGACACCCACACCACTGTGTTGGCAGAAAAGGCAATAACCACTATGCCATTGTGGCATATGTATTAACAAATAAACCAGACATAAACTAAAATCACATTACATCTGTGGTTATTTTTAGCCCAATAACAAACTATGCAAGTAACTTGTGGTTTGTCTTATTTATGTGGGATTAACTTGTCCAGTCCCTTGAAATTGAAATGTCTGAGACCAGATCATCACCACGCAAGAATTGTTTGCAACATTGTACTAGTCTTTGTTTTTGCAGCATACTTGGATTTTGCATCTGCAGATGAGGATATTGTCACTGCAAAGGGAGTCAGAGATATACATCATTCGCTGTTTCTTTTAATGATGATGATACATATATAGTATGTTATTAGTTAGCAACCTTTAGGTCTTAGTCAGATATGATTAAGCTACCATACCACTACACGTATAAAGAAGCTGTTTTGCCGTATGGCAGTGAATCTTGGAATGTAAATGAAACAATTAGGAAGAGATTGAAAGCAATAGAGATATGGTTCCTAAGACAAATGTGGTGAATTCCTTCCACTGCCAGAGTAACTAATGACGATTGCCTGAAAGAGGCTAGTGAAACTAGAACATTACCCGGGAAGGTTAACCCGGTCAACAAATGCCCGCAGAAGTCGGATGTGTTGGCCTAACGACGCAAGAACGCAGCTCTGCTGTAAACAGGCACAACGCAATCACGTCCGAAAAAAAAACTCCGGATGAATGCAGCAGAAGAAGAAACTAGAACATTATATATAACAATAAGAAAGAGACAAACAGCTTTCTTTGGTCATGACGACTGGAAAGATCGAGGGGAAGAGGGGCAGAGGCAGACCAAGAGAAATTATGCTGGATGAATTGAGATGGTGACATGGAGGAATATCAGCAGCAGAGTTAATCCAGAACACGAAAGACCGAAATATGTGGAGAGACATGAATGCCTACACCAGCTGGCATGGCACTTGATGATGATGACGATTGCCATATCACTGTAGATGGTACTATCTGCTTTCTGTTAGTGAATAATGTTGGGTGGCACTCACCAAACCCAACACCCCGCACTGTACCAATGGTTACTGGTGGAGGAGCGCAAATGGAAGGGTACAAGTCTTATCCTGGTGCAAGGAAATGCAACCTAAAGACTAAATGTCATGCAGGGCAGACTAAGCCTTAAACCTTGGTCAGCAACTGATCTAGGATCGAAGCTCCGATAGCTAGAGCACTGCTTTCTTGACCAGACAGCTTCTGTTCTTCCAGATGTATTGGTGTTACTTCTCATCTGGAGTAGACTAGGGAGGCTGAGAGAGGGATCATGCTGTGGGCAATACATGGTCTCTACAATTCAGTCCAGACCTTATACTATGAGGAAGTTTTTATGCCTTATTTGTTTTTTAAGCGCAATCTTCTGTTAAGACAGCAAGGTGCAAGTAAGTTAGCAACTAATGCTAAAGTAAACATGGAAACATTATAATTAAAACTTCAATCAATCAATCGCCATGCCGGAAAGCCATTTCACTCAATCACCAGCGTCGTGGATCAGCTCAGTGTTCCTGTCTCGTCCACGCCATGTGGCCAAGCCATCCAGGTATTTTCCTCTTGGTCTGTTTCTTTCGATCTTACCAGTTGTCACTAAGTTCTCCAATCCATTTCTTCTCATAACATGTCCAAAAAATTTTGACTGTCTACGTCTAATTTCTCTAATCAATTTACGATTTTCATTTGTCTCCAGTAGTACTTGGTCATTGGTTTTTCTGTCTGTTCTTTGCATTTTCCTCAGAAACCACATTTCTGCAGCCATCAGATGTTTTTCAGCTTGACTGCCCATTGTCCAAGTTTCACATCCATACAAAAGAACAGGCTCTATGTATCCCCTCAACATTCTTTTTCTCCTTTCAATTGACATTTAACGCAACAATATTACACAAATAGTAAATACTGGTACTTGGGTAACGTATGACAGTGACAGTAATTTATTCTAGGTTTCTCAATAAATGAGAAGTATTCTCCTGCTAATAAAACTGCATTTTGCACAGAATAATTTATTACTATTTAAGCGAACCGAGTAAGAGTGGACAGACTTTGGGGTACTAACAAAATTACTACTAGCTTTTGTCAGACTTTTAAGTTTTTGCAGCCATTCCTGTGATCCCTAGCTAGCCCAACGCCAACACTGCTGTGAATCTGATTAAGATTTCGACGACCATGATCTACCATTTGTTGGAGAAATATTGCTGCTAAAGATAATATACTTAGAACAAACATTGCCTAATGAAAGCATGTACCTAGATCCAAGTAAAACCGACGACTTGCTCAATGAATTAGTGAACAACACGAAGTATAGTGGGCAGAACTCTGCTAGCTACGTGTGTACACGACTACAATACAACACACCGGCTGCCTGTCTCTTACACGTAGCATGATTCGCTGGGCCAGCGGAAGCAGACGCCGACCGCCGGGGGCAAGTCTAAGTCACGCACCAATCTGTATATAGTTTCAATGTTCCTTACTGGACTGTACTGTACTCAACTGTACATGAAGGAATCAGCACAAACAAGATGAGAAGAAGAAAGTGAGAAGTAACCAAATGGATGTTGTGGTCAAAACCTACGTCAGCACAGAAACAACAAACATACATCGATACAACTACATAAACAACACTACATGATACTGCATGACATGAAAATAGAAATATAAAAGTTTGCTCAGACTACTATCACAGGATGCCGTCCTACCTTCCCGCCTCCGCCCCCCCCCTTTTTTCAATGTGCTCACTGAACCGTTACACCCACCACTCCTCATCATCCTGCATCCCGTTCCCTCGGTTGGGTATAAAAAGAAGACATCGGGGATATTTGGGGTTATTTACTGCTCGGAATTCTGAGGTGAGTATACTATGAACATTTTTTTTCAAATTTTCATTTTCTCTTCATTGCTTTCATTTGTTCATCTTTTTGTTCTTCTCGTCCTATCGTCACGTTGTGATGTAGTCATAGGAGTCTCCTTGACTGTATGTTGTGTTTTGTGAATGTGTATGTCTGTTGATGAACACTGATCGCCGCAACGTCCTGTATGTGTCGTAATTCTGTTATGTAAAGCTGCACTGTTTTGTGTCATTTTATATTGTTTACATTTTTACAGCTTTAGCTTTACCTCAGTTCTACCCAATTTTATTCATTTTCTTTCAACAACAACCTCAGTATCACAAACACCTCTCCAGAAGAGTACCACCTCACAATGAGACCGAAACAACGGCCACTGCGAAGTCGACAAGGGAAAGTCTCCATAGATACGCACAACAGGAGAAAGGCGTCTGGGAGTCATGACCCAGACGGGCCCGCCCCCTGAGAGTGTCAGGAAGGTAAAGGGGCCAAAACATTCGTCGAGGGGAGGGGGCGGCTTCTGATGATCAGAGGCATCATGTCGTGCTTGCTCCTCGGCGGAGTTTTTACAACTATACTATTGTATTGTATTGTATTGTATTGTATTATGTTGTGTTGTATTGTGTTGTGTTGTGTTCCAGACTAGTGAGGAATTGCGTGGAAGCTGCACAGAGGTGGTTTTATAGAAAACAAGTTAGAACACCGCGGACGGATAGAAATCAATCAATCAATCAATCATGTGCCATGCCGGAAAGCGTGGGTGGTCATGACTCGCCATTTCACTCGATCACCAGTGTCGTGGATCAGCTCAGTGTTCCTGTCTCGTCCATGCCATGTGGCCAAGCGATCCAGGTATTTTCCTCTCGGTCTTCCTCTTGGTCTGTTCCCTTCGATCTTGCCAGTTGTCACTAAGTTCTCTAATCCATTTCTTCTCATAACATGAGAATATATCTTGAAAAAAGTTAACTCACAAAGAGAACGGGTAACGCACATTAGAAGAAGACAGTGTAGGTATGTATATTCTTTGGGCACGTCGTGAAAATGGGAAAGCTGCAGCATGTCATAACAACATGGGAGTTAGAGGGGAGGGGGGCAGGGGGAAACCATGAAGGAAGACGATAGGTAGTTTGATCATGTTATGGAGGAACATCGGTCTCAGCTCAAAAATGACTGGCAGTACACGAGACAGAAGGCTATGGACAGACATGATCATTGACGCATTATTCTTGGATGTACAAGAGATACAGCATGCAGGGCGATGCGCTACCTTCTGGATTTTCCAACCATTGAAGAGAGAATACATGTTTGCAGGGCACGCGCCTACCTCAGAATTAACGCAAACACACAACATCCACTGCATAGTGAAATTAGGAAAGTGAAGGGCAGCAGGTTAAAAAGAGGACGGTCGTGGATGGGTCAAGCCGAAGACATTCTTCAACAGGTGTGTTCACTTGAGGACTTAGAACCTGGCGAGGAGTGGGTGCAAGTGCCAACAGACTTCTGCACATCCTTTTCAGTTTTCATCCAACTAGATAGAAAATGCAGACAAGAAAATCCGGCTGCTGTTGAGGCTGAAGTACAAGCGTTGATTTTCGAGAATTCGCTAGACGGTGACGCGGTCATCTACACAGATGGGTCGGTCGTCCGACATGTGAGAAGCTCATGGGCCTTTACAGCTCGGGCCGGAGGGAGAATTGTGAAGGAGGACTCAGGTGCTTTCACTGAAACCACAAGTAGCCTGACCATGGAAGTCATGGCAGTAAGTAAAGCAATAACATGGCTCGAGACACAGACATTCACTAAGGCTTGTTTCCTTAGCGACTCAATGAACATGATCAAGAGGATAGAGGAGGGGTCGATCCGAAGAGAATGGTTGCTGCCTCTGAAGCGGTCTCGGCTGGCAAAGATTAGTTTCATCTTCGTGCCAGGGCATGCGGGAGTACAAGGAAATGAGCGGGCTGACAAGCTCGCAGGTGAGGCTACTGTGGAGGGCGGACACGCCATGGACCAGGCTAACATTCTGAATGCTCTACGAGAAGTGAGACTTTTGCGAGAACCAAGTGATGACTGTGAATCTACAACAATGGCCAGACTGCGAGAGCAGCAAATTAAAAGAGGGATGGCCAAACAAGAACACTACGCAGGAAGCCAAAGAAGATTGATAAACCAACACAGAACTGGCGTCGTTAGCCGCTACACGCTGCGGGATTTGCTGAGGAGGGGATCCGAGCAGTTATGGACTGAATGGTTCGATATGCAACGAGGATGATCTGTCGACTAACTAACTAATTATGATCATTAACGTCATACAACATGGACTAGAAGTATTGTAATTATTTGTCCCAGTAACATTCTATCCATCCAATATGGGTTATAATTTGAATATTTAATGTATCTTCTTCTTCTGCGTTCATTCGGAGTTGTTTTTATTTTTCGGACGTGATTGTCTTGTGCCTATTTACAGCAGAGCTGCGTTCTTGCGCCGTTAGGCCGACACATCCGACTTCTGCGGGCATTTGTTGACCGGATTAACCTTCCCGGTGATTTAATGTATTCAAAACAATGTTTTCCCATAGTGAAACTGAATAACGAAGAAACAAACAATAGATAACACGATTTATTGCCTGGCACAGGTCGCTGCATCTCGTCGTGTACATACTGCAGAAATCACAATTGAAAGACAATAGGCCTACAAATTACTGTGTGAATATCCATCCATCATGTGCCATGCCGGTAAGCGTGGGCGGTCATGTTCTGCCATCTCACTCGATCAACAGAGTCGTGGATCAGTTCCGTGTTTCTGTCTCGACCATGCCACAAGGCCAAGCCATCCAGATACTTGTTTCTAGGTCTTCCCCTTGGTCTGTTCCCCTCGATCTTACCAGTTGTCACCAAGTTCTCCAAATCATTTCTTCTCATAACATGCCCAAAAAATTGTGACTATATAATATATATAACATATATAATTGTGAATATATGTGTTGTAAATTTCAGCTTCAATGATTACGTTAGTTTATGCTGTGTTATTTCTGCAGTATGCTCCTGAAAAGATGCAGCGAAATATGCCAGGCAATAAATAATGTGATCTTTTGTTTGTGTCTTCATTATTCAAATATTTAACGTATATTGTTACGTCAAATAAAAGTTAGTTGCATGTCCTTTGCAGAACGTCGCAGTCAACAGTTTCATAGTTTGGCTGTTTATGATTTCTAGATAATTTTACGTTCAGTAGCTTGTCATTGCCGGTCTTCGTGACGAAGAGCTTACGGACGCGGTTCGTAATCCCGTATACCCGCGTTCGAAACACATCTGCGCCCGATTTAGCAGCAGACCGCGTTGCATTGGTTTTGCGCTGTTATCGATGCCGGTCGTTCAGAAGAAAGCAGTGGTAAACTACTGAACGTAAACTTGTCAAGAGATAACGGCGGCAGAAATACAGGTGTTGACTGCGATGTCTTGTAAAAACGGGATATGCAAAAAAAAAAAAAAAAAAAGAAGTTTGTTATTGCTTTAACGATAGACTCTTTGTTGTGAAAATCATTGCAAAGCGATGGGCTCCTCAATCTCTTGCGGCAGACGTCGAACCCGGTGTATCCGGAATGTAAAGTGCATTCACGACTTCAAAGTCACAGATGCCGACATTTCAAATACAGTAACAGTAATAATATATCAGTACATACAATTACATAGATGTGATCAAGCTTGTTAAGTAAAATGATTGGCACCTTGCGGTCTTGAAAGGCGATAGAAGCTTCCATCATGGACTAGTTGCCGACCACGTCTTAGGGTCTGGTTTGTCCTGCCATGACATTTAGCCTTAAGATTGTATTTCCTAGCCCTAGAGTAAAGTTTGTACCCTCCAAATTGCGTTCCTCCGCCTGAAGCCGTTGGCACAATATGGAATGTCGGGTTTGGTGAGCGCATCCCAACTGTCATACAGTAAGTAATTAGTTAGTTAATTAGTCGAGGTTCCAATTGTCATACAGTAAGTAGCTCAGTCATATGATCTGACTAAGGCCTGACTTGGGCTAAGTAACATATTACACAATGTAATTCACTTGTTGACAAGCTGTTATTGTATTTTGTATTCATACAAGTAACATATTACACAATGTAATTCACTTGTTGACAAGCTGTTATTGTATTTTGTATTCATACAAGTAACATATTACACAATGTAATTCACTTGTTGACAAGCTGTTATTGTATTTTGTATTCATACAAGTAACATATTACACAATGTAATTCACTTGTTAACAAGCTGTTATTGTATATTGTATTCATACAAGTAACATCCTGCGCACACCATCTTCGTTCTAATTGGGATGTATGGTGTCTATTATACCAGCTTATGGATTTTTTTCTCTCGTGTCTTTCAGGCAATTTCAGTATTTATATTATTTCCACCTGCAACACACACACACATATTGTGTGTGTGTGCGTGCGCGCGCGCACTTTTATACTTTTACTAATTCATTTTGTATTGGCTAATGAAAATATACACACTTACTACACAGAAATAGCAAAACTATATAAATGAATTCGAGGGTAGATAAGTGTCATTCTTCGCCAATCTAGGAAGTGTCTACTAATGTATAGAACCGGCACATGCGATTCTGGTTCTACAGCGCCCTGTAGATACCCAATTCCAATTTTCAAAAACAAAAATTCCAAATTCGGCCTCGTCTAACCTGCTTCATCAGCTGTGGTTATAATTGAGGTACGTGGTTTTTGTGGGTATTGTCACCCTAATTCTTGTCTTGTGAGTCCTATCTCGGACTGGTTATGTATCGTTTGTGTCTGTGACGTCAGCTGGGGGTCGGTCGGCGGCTATCCTTTGTGCTCGTCTGTGCTTGTGGCTTTCTTTGTTTGTGTAGGCTCCTGGCTCGTGTAGATACCCGCCTCGCCACCTCTTTATGTAGGGTGTAGTTTTAATAACTGTGCAGTGTTTGAAAATATTGCTGGTCCAAGTTTTGTATTCACCATCTGTAAAATTCATTCAATATAATAAGTAAAAACCATGCACCCAGTTCAATATTACAACCTATCAGATATGAGCCTCTTCACAGTTTTGATGATTTCTTTCAACTGATGGCTTAGTGTTCATTTCTTGCCGTAATACAATAAAATAAAAATGCGATATGAATATGAAATCACGAAACATCGCCAACAGGACATTCCAATTCGTGCCCCACCCCCTTCTTCGGAAACACACAAAAAGTAAAAAGTCCCCACGCTGATGGTATGATACCAATGGCAGCCCGATTCAACGTCTGCCTGAGTTTTCGCTTAGGCGGGAATGTCATCATGACTTTCTGCCGACCCCTCAATCAGCATCTGCAAATGTGTCATTTGTTTGTTGCACTGTCCTATTCGTCTACTTCTTCTGCATTCATCCAGAGCCCCCCCCCCCCCCCCCCCCCCGACGTAATTGCAGTGTGCCGGCTTCGTTGCGTAGAGGTTGTGACTTTTCTCCGTAATCTCGTGGTAACGTGATGACGGTGAGAATCAGCAGTCGTTCGAATCGCATCGGTAACTTACGGGGTATGTGAGCCGGCCGCTCAGAAAGCAATGGCAAACTACTGAGCGTAATCTTGCCAAGAAATCAACATACAGCTGAAAGATGCTGGTGTTGAGAGCGATGTCCTGTAAAGGATATGAAAAAAAAAATAAAATTGCAGTGTATCTCGTTAGTGACATTATTATTAGGCACCCTTGGGCCAAACCCCTTAGGCCAGCACATCCGACTTTAGCGTGCGTTTTTATAACCAGGTTAGCATTCCTGCGGCTGTCCTATCCATGTGTCATTTATTTGGTGCACTGTCCTCTCCATCTCAGAGAGTCTTTACCACATGAATCTTCTCATAATCTAGAATGTCGCCCAAAGAAGCGGCAACAGTTAATCAGTCTGTTCATTTCCTCCCACACCCGCGTACCCGGCAGAAAAATCCATAACATGCCCTTGACCTTTGTCTTTTCCAGCGATGTACAATGTAAGCCGCTCCACGCGGAATATATCAATTTCTATTTTATGTAGATGCGTTACTTTAAAAAAAAACAAAAAAAAAAAAAACAACCTAAGACTACCGTTTCAGCGGAAGAGTGTCTAGCAACAATGAACTGTGCTATTGCAGCTTTCTCAAGTGTATTGAAAGGTTGATTTTTCTCATTACATTTTGCCTTCAAGTTCAGAGGAAGGTTGAGTTAGTCATTACATTTGAAGAGGAAGGTTGATTGTCTCATTACATTTTGCCTTCAAGTGTAGAGGAAGGTTGAGTTAGTCATTACATGTTGCCTTCAAGTGTAAACAAAGGTTGATTGTGTCATAATTTTCTTTCAAGTGTAGAGGAAGGTTGAGTTAGTCATTACATCTTGCCTTCAAATTTCAGGGAAGATCAACAGTTTCTTGTTTTGACAAAAACGCTGTAAAAAGTTGACTTAATTACTCTTTGTTTTGAAAACATACACAAATCACACAAGCCTTCTTGCCTTAGTGGATGTGTGTGTGTGCGCGCATGAGGGGCAGGCACGCACGCACACACGCACGCACATACTCTCTCTCTCTCTCTCTCTCTCTCTCTCTCTCTCTCTCTCTCTCTCTCACACACATGCTTGAAAAATAGTACAATGAACAACTCAAACCTTCAGGATATGTACAGAGTCAATACAAGGAATTTTTATAGCAGAAAAAAAAAAACACAATCACATTTGAAATATTTTTATTATCAACAAAATTATCATAATTAATATATTTCATACTATAGATTCATAGCATGATGATTGTTCTGAAAACTGCAGATTAAGAGCTGGGAATTCTTGTATACACACCATTTTTATACGAAGTACTAAAAAAATAAATGCTGTTGTCCACCAGTAGGTATGTAAGACCATTGCATACTCATGTTGCCACTATACAGTGAGTATACTCATGTTGCCACTATACTCATGTTGCCACTATACTCATGTTGTCACTATACTCATGTTGTCACTATACTCAAAAGTATCATTACGCATTTTTTAAAGGAGGGTTCTTACAAGTGTATCTCTGAATGACTTTCCTCTTATACGAGATAAACCCAAACCTGCAGCATTGGTCTCTTTTCTAACTACTTACTATGTCACTCCATATTGTTATTTGAGATTTTCAAAACAGTAAACTTAACATAGCTTTCATTTGGAAAACAGGACAAGAGAGAATAGAACACACTGACTGACATCACCACACAATCATTTCATGTTACATGATGGGAAGTAGCAAAGCATATGTCAAAGCAAAATGTTACAAAACCAATAAGATATGGAACAACAGAGGTAAAAAAGACCAAAAAAAAAGACCAAAAAAAAAGCCATTACGATATGGAACAATGGAAGTAAATAAAAAGATGAGCTCATTACACTCACAATGAATTGTAAACATTATTATCTTTTATGGCTTCCACACTGGTTTGATCACTTTAGCAGGATGGCCTGCAAGTTCTGGATGGCCAGAAACCCCACGAGCAGATTCTGGCCGAGAAATACTTGTTCGTCTGATATTGTTTGTTAGAGTACCATGGACTGATGCTTCTTTGTCATCTGCAACATTTGAAGAATATTGTATTGAATTGTTCATTTCCGTGTTCTTTTTAACATCCCACGGAGCCTTAAAAGACGGTTCCTCCAATCTCGGCCCAAACAAAGTCTCATCAATAAAAGTCGGTGTATGTTTCAGGTGCCGAAAGTGATCTCGGGTACTCCAGAGATAGTGGGCATCATCTACACTTGACCTAGATTTAGCTCTCTCTCTGGTGTGTGTTGCTGAACCTGGCCTTGGGCACCACAGGAGTGGTCGGCCTTGCACTTTGCTCTTAGCTTCTGTTTTTTCTTTCACAGCTCCAAATGTGTGGAGAGGCGGTTGTGGCTTTGGGTGGTCCCAAGGTGCTTTGAAATTGATGATGGGCTCATTCAGTCTAGATGGGTGTTGAGAACTGCAAAGAAAATTATGAATATATATATATACTACTGGCACCTTGCTGCCTTGATAGACGATATTTATTTTTGGGGTGTTTGCTTACTTTGATCTCAAGCATAATCCCTACACGTGTTACTACTTCTAGTGCACTGGACTGATTTTTGTGTGTGGATTAGCTTTCCCTATTACCAGTGTCCCTCGTTATTTACTTCCCCAAGTCAAGGATGAGAAGTCAACATGTTAGTTCAACTGACCGGTGAAGGGGCTGAACCTGCTAACTTGGCACCAGCACACTGGATGTTTTAAAATGAATGCTCTTATCCATTCAGCCATGCTGATCCCCACAATAGTTGTTTTTAAAGTTAATTGCATATCCTTTATGAACATAGCAGTCAACCCCAGCATTTTGTTTAGCTGTTAATGATTCCTGGGCAAGCGTATGTTCAGTAGTTTGCCATTGCTTTCTAAAAAACCGGGGCACCCATACCATTTCATAAAAAACCAACGCAGCTGTGTTTTGAACACATTATGCGGAATTACGAACTGCGTCCATAACCCCTTTGCCATAGAGCCGACTGATAGTTTGTTACATTGTACTTAAAAAAAAAGGGCATAATAATTGCAACCATGGCGGTAGCGAATGTGATTGATCAGATCAATTCGTGCTGTAAATGTTTATCCGAACTGTGGGTGGGTGGGGGAGGTGTGGGTGGGTGGGGGAGGTGTGGGTGGGTGGGGAGTTGTGTGGGTGGGAGGGGGAATATGTGTGTGGATGAGTGATGTGTTTGGGTGGGGATGTGTGTGGGTTGGTGGGGGATGTGTGTGTGGTTGAGGATGTGTGTATGAGTGGGGATGTGTGTATGGGTTGGGGGATGGGTGTGGCTGATGTATATATGGATGGGTGAGGTGTGTATGAGGTGGGAGATGTGTGAGATGTGTGTGGGAGTATGGGAGAAGTGTGTGAGTGGAGGATGTGTGTGCCAGGATATGTGTGTGTGGGTGGGTGGGGAGATGTGTGGTGGGGGATGTGTGAGTGGGTGGGTGGGGGGTGTATGGGTGGGTGGAAAGATGTGTGTATAGATGGGGAATGTGTGGGTGAGGAATATGTGAAAGGGTGAGGGATGTGTGGGAGGGGGATGTGTGTTTGGGTTGGTGTGTTTGTGTGGGTATTGGTGGGTAGTGGTATGTGTGGGTGTTGGCGGGTGGGGGATGTGTGGGTGTTGGTAGGTGGGGGATGTGTGGGTGGGTGTGTTGGGGCGTGTGTAAGGGGAGTGGGGGATGTGTGTATGTGTGGGAGATGTGTGTGGGTGGAGGATGTGTGTGTGGTTGGTGGGGTGTGTGGGTGGGTGGAAAAATGTGTGTGGGGATGTGTGTGTGGATGGGAAGATGTGTGGGTATGGGTGGATGATGTGTGAGTGGGTGAGGGATGTCTGTGTGGGTTGGTGCAGAATGTGTGTATGTGAAGGGTATGTGTGTGTGGTTGGGGGTGTGTGGGTCGGTGAGTGGAGCATGTGTATGTGGGCGAGTTTGTGTGGGTTGGGGTATTGTGAGTTGGGAGTTGTGTGTGGGTGGGGATGTGTGTGAGGGATGCTTATGTGGGTGGGTGCAAGATGTCTGAGTTGGTGAGGGGATGTGTGGTGGGTGGGGGATGTGTGGTGGGTGGGTTATGTGTGAGTTGGTGAGGGATGTGTTGGTGCGGGATGTCAGTGTTGGAGGATGTGCCACATAACATGATAATATGCATTGTTTATGCTTACAACATTCATTTGACAATGTTTTTGTTTCCTATATGAATGTATCATGCATTGTTGATGAATGAAAGATGAGTGATTGGAAGGGCCGAATGTAAGACGGGCCGACGTGCCCAATTTGTAACCATTTTAAAATAAAGTTCAATTCAATTCAATTCAATTCATCCGCAATGGATGCATGTGAACACATGGTAATTTCCATCATCACACACCATTTGATGTCTCACACACTCAGTGTGTGACCTACTTGCAATCAATTTCTCCTGTTTTTATTCTGTTTCTAATCTTTTCTCTCCATTAAATGCCCGTGAGATGAGATGACTGAGGAGAACTGCCAACTTAACAATCTGAGATCGAGTAAGAAATGTTATCAGATAGACTGTGGGATCAACACCTTGTGCCACATTGAAAGACAGAAGATCAAGTGGTTTGGCCATGTCGTTAGAATGCAACACCAACAACTACCATTACTGGCCTTACATCAAAGATCATCTGTGACGAGACCAAGAGGACACCCAAGAAGAAAATGGATTGACGCACATGAAAGACATTGTGCAATCACACGAAATGACACTATCCAGTGCTGCTCATCGGGCGCTGGAGCGCAAATTATTCCTCTCCACGACGCTTGACGGCAGAAGTGGAAGATGATGATTTTGATGATGATGACATTCACATAGGAAAAAAACATTGTCAAATGGATTTTGTAACCATAAACAATGCATATTACCATGTTATGAGACAGGCAGACACACGTACACATGCACATTCATAAACACACAGCACTCATACACACCTGCATAAATACTTACATGATTTACACACTCTCACAGTTAATGCACTCACTCAATAACATACAAACACACTCTCCCACACATACACTGCATGCATGCACACATAACCAAGAGAGAGAGAGAGAGAGAGACAGACAGAGAGAGAGACAGAGAGAGAGATTGATTGATTGATCTAGGAACCGACAGCATTTGGGGCATTCCCATAGGCGCTCCGTCTCCATCCTCAGCAGCCAGCGAGGAGTTCCAACACCAATAGTACCAGTAGCAATCTGATTATATGTCCGTCTCGCCTTTCCTCTGAGCGTCGAGCGTCAGCCAGATCCCCTCGTCACTCTCGCTGCCTCATTCTTGCCAGACCATGATGATCCATTTGCTCCTCCGAGGTGTACACGTGCTCCCACAAGGCTGCAACCACGTCTGTCTTGTCATGCATCAATACTCCACCAAATTTTGCAGAGCCAGCCAATCTGTCCGCCTGTTCATTCCCCAGCACACCGGCATGCCCCAGAGAAAAGATCCAGGCGATGCTTGCCACCCGTGACCTCCGAAGCGAAGCAAGCCACTCTGCACGAAGCATGCCTGTCCTCACCTTCCTCAGCTTGCTTTCTGAGTCAGTTACAATCATGATGTGTGCGTGTATCGTATTCTCGATCCAGCGGAAAGCTGCAATGACCGCCTCCACCTCCATTCTTAAGCTAGATGTTGTGGTATCATATGCCAGGCTCTCCTGCATCAAACGTCGGCCAGTAGCTTTTGCTATGAACCCCAGGCACTTCTCCTACCTCTCAACACTGAACCATCTGTATAGATAATCACATCACCCGAGCGATCATTATCCTGAATTAGTTGCTGGATTTCCACTTCCGTGGCTTATGCTGAGAGAGAGAGAGAGAGAGAGAGAGAGAGAGAGAGAGAGAGAGAGAGAGAGAGAGAGAGAGAGAGAGAGAGAGAGAGAGAGAGAGAGAGAGAGAAATGGAGCAGTGGAGGCAAAATTATCAGTGTTGCAACAAGACAGTTGTCCAGGTTCAATACCTAGCAGAGGCATTAGTATGTTTTGATGACCAATACAGACCTGGAGTTAGCCCAGTCATACAGATGACCACTACAGTCCTAGGGTCAGCCCAGCCATACAGATGACCACTACAGTCCTGGGGTCAGTCCAGACGTACAGATGACCACTACAGTTCCAGGGTCAGCCCAGTCATACAGATGACCATTACAGTCCTAGGGTCAGCCCAGTCATACAGATGACCACCACAGTCCCAGGGTCAGCCCAGTCATACAGATGACCACTACAGTCCTATGGTCAGCCCAGTCATACAGATGACCACTACAGTCCTAGGGTCAGTCCAGTCATACAGATGACCACTACAGTCCTAGGGTCAGTCCAGTCATACAGATGACCACTACAGTCCTATGGTCAGCCCAGTCATACAGATGACCACTACAGTCCTAGGGTCAGTCCAGTCATACAGATGACCACTACAGTCCTATGGTCAGCCCAGTCATACAGATGACCACTACAGTCCTGGGGTCAGTCCAGTCATACAGATGACCACTACAGTCCTGGGGTTAGCCCAGTCATACAGATGACCACTACAGTCCTAGGGTCAGTCCAGCCATACAGATGACCACTACAGTCCTAGGGTCAGTCCAGCCATACAGATGACCACTACAGTCCCATGGTTAGTCCAGTCATACAGATGACCACCACAGTCCTGGGGTTAGCCCAGCCATACAGATGACCACTACAGTCCCAGGATCAGTCCAGTCATACAGATGACCACCACAGTCCCAGGGTCAGCCCAGTCATACAGATGACCACCAGTCACAGGGTCAGCCCAGTCATACAGATGACCACTACAGTCCTGGGGTCAGTCCAGTCATACAGATGACCACCACAGTCCCAGGGTCAGTCCAGTCATACAGATGACCACCACAGTCCCAGGGTCAGTCTAGTCATAAAGATGACCACTACAGTCCTGGGGTCAGTCCAGTCATACAGATGACCACTACAGTCCTGGGGTTAGTCCAGTCATACAGATGACCACTACAGTCCTAGGGTCAGTCCAGTCATACAGATGACCACTACAGTCCTGGGGTGTTTCATTCCATGTTTCAACATTTTATGTTCCAGCTTTCTGTGTTCAGTCTGAAAGCCACAAAGTTAAATAATACTATGCTTTTCAACCCACTGCCCAAGTCAACTAACCAAGAGAAAATAAAAAATTAAAACATGATTTGAAAGATTTATGGAAAGAGAGACAGAGGAAGACAATGAGAGAAGAATCTTGACAGCCGTCTGTCATGGTGTAGAATGGTGTCAATATACAAACTGATACATATTGCTGCACATCGCAAGATTTGGAAAAGGATGATTGCTAACCCAATCAGACTGCATGACACTTGACGATGATGACATCTATATATATAAAACAGAATGTATGTATGTATGTGGGTAGGGATGTATTGGATGCGTTCGATAACAGTCCATCCGATTGAGATGAAATTTTCTACATGTTTTCTTTTCATTCCCGTGCAGCCAACTGTCATAGTTTGGTAGTGTACAATCAGCTATTTACTTACTAAAATTTAATTTTATAATTACATGACTTAACATAAGAAAAATTATATAAAGGGACATAACTTTTAGTAGCATTGCTATATCTTAGGTTAAGTCCCCTGGCTATAGATAGATAGATAGATGGATGGATGGATGGATGGATGGATGGATAGATAGATAGACAGACAGATCTGACCCGACAGATAGAGAGGGTGGGATAAACGGAGGGACGGATGGGCAGGCAGGCAGACAGACAGAAAGACAGCCGGGCCGGGTCATCAGACAGACAGACAGACAGTCGGGAACAGGAACTTATATGACTACTTATATGAATTAAATGAGATGCTCCCCATTAGGGGCTGGGCGAATCCCAGACAGACAGATAGATAGATTAGATAGATAGATAGATTAGATAGACAGACAGACAGACAGACAGATAGACAGATAGACAGACAGATAGATAGATAGTCGGGAACGGGAACGGGAGCTTATATGACTACTTATATGAATTAAATGAGATGCTCCCCACTAAGGACTGGGTGAAGCCGGGTCGGGTCAGACAGACAGATAGACAGACAGACAGACAGTCGGGAACAAGAGCTTATATGACTACTTATATGAATTAAATGAGATGCTCCCCACCAGGAGCAGGGCGAATCCCAGACAGACAGATAGATAGATAGATTAGATAGACAGACAGACAGACAGACAGACAGATAGATAGATAGATCCCCAACAGGGCCTGGGTGAAGCCGGGCCGGGTCAGCAAGTACATTTATAAAATCACAAAAAGTTAATTACCTAAACAACAATTCATCTACTGAAGATTTATGTGCTAAAATGTGGTAGCCATGTTTAGTTGGTGATTTCGGTTGATGACTGGACAAGGCTGAAGGGGGTCTTGCCCCTTTGACCACAAATCCACCACTAGACATTATAATGCTGTCAGAGACTTCACTGTAATAAGAGATCACTTTATACAGACCTACATGAATTCCTCAAGGTATATCTGAAATAGAAAATAATATACGTTAACATTTGAAAATAACTATAAGTTATTATACTATATTCTACCATTTCTGGCATCTTCAATGCCAGGCTTAAACACTGACACCAAAAGGGAACAGAGATTAGGCACTCCTCCGAACGACGGCCCCAAATGATTGAGTGTAAAATGTATCCCGTACAGGGCCTCATAAGGTAATTTCCGGGGCGATGTGTTGTCAATCACTTACGTTTGAGTGTATCCTCGTCTGCTAGACCGATCGATGGATACAATAAAAGTTTATGGGCCCTGAGGGCCCTCACTGTCGTCAGACTGTATATCCATATCTTGTAGTACTAACGACAGTGAGGGCCCTCAGGGCCCAGACATTTTTATTGTATCCATCAATCGATCTTGCAGTCCACCAACACACTCAACCAGAAGTGATCGACAACACATTCAAGGCTCGTTCCGATATGTACAATTGCTTTCCCCGCGGATATACCAATACATGTTTTCCGACAGTGTTTACAACTTTTGTGCCACAATTTCCACATATAACTGTGAAATATTATTGGTACATATTTCCATTTTCTCAGTTCTATATTTTAGTTCGTAGTTCATATTTAAAAAAAATTATATCAGCTTATGAGGCCCTGTAAGGGATTCATTTTACACTGAATAATTTGGGGCTGTCGTTCGGAGGAGTGCCAGAGATGAACTATGTGGGGAGGACTTGGAGGGAGCTGCAGGGGGTTGCAAAGGATAGGACGTTCTGGCACAAGTTGGTTGAGGTCCTTGGCCTCTATATAGGGGGATAAAGAGCAAAAGAAGAGGTTTTATTTTAAACAAAAAATGTAAACGTAGTCCCATAGCAGATATTGTGTGAAATGTTAGATCTTCACATATTATAGGCCACGAAATATGAGGTGATGTGGTCACTTTCCTTCCTTGTCGCCTTTCCTTTTCTGAGAGCTCATTGAACATGTATAAATTGTCTGACACTGTCACACATTTTTCCATCCATCATGTGCCATGCTGATAAGCGTAGGCGGTCATGTTTTGCCATCTCACCCAATCACCAGAGTCGTGGATCAGCTCCGTGTTTCTGTCTCGACCATGCCATGTAGCTAAGCCATCCAGGTATTTACTTCTCGGTCTTCCCCTTAGTCTCTTCCCGTCGATCTTGCCAGTTGTCATCAAGTTCTCCAATTCGTTTCTTCTCATAACACGCCCAAACATTTTTTACTGTTTTGACACATTTTTATGACTACGTATTTTAATTAATTAAGCATTTTTATGATTTTAATTTTATTCATTTTTATAAGGCTGTGTCGGCTCCAGCGCCGTACTGGTCGGAATCTTGTCTCTGCTGAGGATTGAACACGGCCCTCTGTCTTGTCAGGAAAGCGCAAGAACGACTATATTGTTTAATAAGAGACGACAATTTAAGAGAACTTACAGTTACAGTAAATATATAAGAAAGTTTAGAATAAACAGCCATTTTGGCGTTCTTGTCAACGGCGAAATGTCGGATAAGTTGTTTATCTAACTGCATATTTAAAAAAAATGATAATATTAATTATATTGTATCGCGCCAATTATGTTGTAGTTTCCTCATGATTTTGAAGTAAAAAAGGAAATTTAAAGCTCTAACAAATTTTATTTATGAATAATTTGTTCATTAGTAAAATAAAAAAGTAAAGGTCCCTTTTATATGCTTTAAGACGAATGGGCTTATGTTGCTAGACATAAATTGTCTTTAGATCAATCGGCACTCGTGATTGATGTAGTAAGTATTAAACCAGCCGTGTTTACTTCCTAAGATATTTCATATTGCTCTATTTTCGGCTGGGTTTTCGAAAGATTTTATGTACTAAAGAATTTTAATGAAAAATAACATAATTTTAATTCCAAACCAGGTTTTCATGGCGGTTATATTTATAATATTTTAGATATACTTATTTACAATAATTATATTTTTGGACTTTATAAATGCTAGAAATACATTTGAATGCAATTTATCCTGATAAAATTTATTAATTATAAAAATACGACAGAGATTGTCGTTGTCGTCAGTGCCTCGTTTCTACCCACAAACCCCCGCGCCTGACGTTGTGTGCGCGAAATGGCGGCGGCATGCTTTCTGCAATACTCCAGAATTACTACACGACCCCTTTAGGCGATCTGTCGCGTAGGAATGGTAAGTTTCTACACAAGTTTCAAACATTTTATCTAGGATTAGATGATGCAGTCTTTATGTCACGATAAATCTTTGTTTAAGTGTGCAAATTAAGCGAGAGAGGGTGTGGGGCTGTAGTAAAAAATCATTTGATTTCTTGTTTGGATATTGTTGGATACCGCCCGGTGTCAGCCAGAGAACGTCATTCGCTGTCGTGTGGTTAGTTTTACTGCTGAAACTTGAGTAAACAACGATGCATTTTCAACAATAACAGATGCGTGGTAATATAAATATGTTAATTACAACTGTATACCAGTTTAGTTAGTTTAGCAAGCATTCGTTTATTCGTAAATATTTTATTTATTATTTTCATCACACGGTGTTCAGTGTTCTCAAACTGGTCAAAATAATGGCGATCGTCGTACTGGACCGGCGAGATTGATATCGCTGGACAAAGGACAGCGGCGAAGTTTAGTTTGTCACAAATGTCAATTATTGTTTACTAGGTAATAAACTGTTCGATTTTGATGTAGTTTTGATGTAGTTATAAGAAATATTTGAATACTGTAGTCTGTATATCAGTTCAATTACACAGGGCTCATTTAATTAATTAATTTAAGATTAAGAAGTTTTGAGTTTGAGTAGTCAGGACAGTAAGGCCCTAATTCAATTAAATAGAGCACTAGAAAGTTAAGAAAGATGTTAGTGCCTCTCTGTTACTAACTTTATAATATTCTTATAGCTTATTACAAATATAAACAATAAAGTATTTTATTTTTCCAAATGAAACAATTTACTCTAAGATACTAAACTAATGTTTATATTTATGGTAGTTTTATGTTTACATTTGTGTATTTCCACTGGATTTATATTTGACAAGTTTTTATTGTGGTGGTCTTTTTTATTTGATTGAACCTAGTTCAGCTGCATCAATTGCAGTTTTGCACCATATAACCAACGTCTTTCTCATGTTTGTGTTAAATTTCCTTTTGGTCTTAGCCTCTTTCAAAACATTTTTACTCATTTTGGCTGTCCGAGTTTACAGTATTCTTTTGTAAATCACATCTCTGACTGAGTGATTATTTTGCTTTACTAATTGTCCAAAATCCACAGCCATATGTTAAAACTAGTTCTATGTAGTCTTCCGGTAAAATGGCGACGGGATAATGTGTTCATTTTTTTGGGAGATGCTGTTTTTAGTGTTTTCCTGTGGATTATGTGGTGTTATTTCATATTCGTTTATTGGAAGTGTTCAAAAGAAGCCATGGAAGGCAGGTGGTGGATGAAATTTTGAATGCAGCCGACAGATAGTTGTTGGTTGTGGTCTAAAGTTTTGTGACGGTAGGCAGATCTCTTTCACGGGACAATGGCTGGCGTCACCGACCAGTATGGTCACTGCCAGGAAGGAAAACAATGGCAAACTTTCTTCTTTAAAAGTGCCCAGTTAATTATGATTCGCCTAAAGACAAATCATCGCAAGACAAGGACGGAGACATTAAAATTAGCAACATGGAATGTTAGGACGTTAAACAAAGATGAAAAATTAGATAACATCAAACAAGAAATGGAAAGAGTGAAAATTAATATCTTAGGGATATGCGAAACGAGATGGACAGAAGCAGGCATTAAGATAGATGAAGATTTTAAGATTATTTTAGGGATGTGCAAAACGAGATGGACAGGAGCAGGCATTAAGATAGATGAAGATTTTAAGATTATTTATTCTGGAGGAGAAGGTTGACAAAGAGGGGTAGCAATTATCTTGGACCGACAAACATCAAAATCTGTTCAAGGATATTGGGCTGTGTCAGAGTTCTACTCGTTAAATTAAGCAGCAGACCTTTTAGCATAAAAATTATTCAAGTATATGACCCGACAGGAGAATCCAGTGAAGATAGTGTAATTTTATGATGACTTAATCTGCTTTAAAGAAATGTAAGAATTCAGAAATAAACATCATAATAGGCGACTTCAATGCGAAAGTAGGAAATCAAGGTAATAGATACATAGTAGGAAACTATGGTTTAGGAGAGAGAAATGAAAGAGGATACAGACTTGTAGAGTTTGGCAAAAGGGCAGGAAATGATTGTAGGAAACACCTGGTTTAAACAACACCCTAGAAGATTATGGACATGGAGTCCTGATTGCAGGATTAGAAACCAGATTGATTACATTCTGATTAGCAGAAGATTTAGAAATGCGTTAACAATAGCAAAAACAGTTCCCAGTGCTGATTGTTAAAGTGACCACAGATTACTTACAGGTACATTGAAGGTAAAGTTAAAGAAAGTCAAGTATATAACAGGAAACACTAAATATGATTTGTGTACATTGAGTAGTGACAAGGAAATACAAAACAAATTCAACATAGAAGTACAGTACATATTTGATATATTTTCTGATCTAGAGATCCTATTCCAAGATGTGGATGATCAATGGGAAATGTTGAAGAATTCAATCAGTTTGGCTGCAGAAACAACTATTCCAAAATTACAGAAGGTGGGTCGTAAGAAATGGATGACTGAAGAAATTTTACAACTAATGGAAACAAGAAGACTCAACAAAAATAATCCTGCCAAATATGAAGAAATTCACAGACAAGTCAGAATATTATGTAAGGAGGCAAAAGAAGCATGGCTTGAGAAAAATTGCCTAGAAATTGAAAAACAACACAACAGTCAAAATACCAAATTAGTGCACAAAAGAATTCAGGAACTTACTAATAAAAGAACAAGAACATCAGCAGGCTGTCTAAAAACTAAAGATGGCAAAATCATAATAGAAAAAGATCAGATTGTACATGAATTGAATTGCTCCCCTGATGTGTCTCCACCTTACCGTGGTGGGGGAGCTTGCGTGTCCCACTTACCCCAGGTGCTGCGTCGATAGATGAAAACTACATATCGGACAGCTTAAGGGATAGGGGCCAGACTAAGCGAGACTCTGCTCTGCAGGTAGACTGAGGATAGCAGTCAAAAGTCAGGTGCACGAAGGCAGAAGTTCTTGGTCCGAACACATACTATAAAGCTCTTTATCGAAGGTTGTGGCTGAATGCCTCTAAGCCATAAAACCTTGGATGTGAGAGCCTGGTCGATAGCCACCTACCGAAAAATGGAGGTGAGATTCTGAGCACACTACATGTCCAGTCCAGATACTTGTCCGAAGGCTCTCAGCTGGGGAATATGAGGGATCCCTGGATGAGAGGGCCTGGCCGTTCCTCGCTCACTTCTGCACGGGGGTAAGGTGCTGAGCCGGCAGCACATGTAGCCTACCTCATGAGCGAGTACAAAAAGGTAGAAGAGCCCCAATCAAAATGGTTAATAAAACTGTCTGTATCTACCTCGTAGAGAGTATAGACAAAGGTGGAAAAATGTCTCAATAACACGAAATGGAACGAATGGCTAACGAATCCATTGCATGGCCCGAAGTCCAAAGTGAAAGCTTATCTAGTGGATATCGCCCGCAGACTGACCGTTCCTGGTGTGTGCTTGAGCGACCAGTGGCAAGCAAAATGCCCAACACGTGGAAGTGAGGAATTATAGCAGCCATGAGCAGGACGTGGCAATTCCTAGAGTGAGTCCAGTCTCAGAGCAATATGTGCCAGCTCTGCGATTATGGAAGCCTCCTTGGATAACAAGGGCATGCCCATGGTCTGCCCCTGCCTTCCCTTGAGGGTTTACCGTGTTGTCGTTGACTGTTCTACTTTGACCAGCTGAGATGTGGGCGATACCACAGCACAAACAGTCTGTCTCTCGAAACCCCAGGAAGGCTAACCCGTAAAAATGCCTGCTGAAGTCGGATGTGCTGACCTACGGGTGCTAATAAATCAGACACAACGCGAAAAATGTCCAAGTTTCTTCGTCTTTCGTTCGCTTGAAATATGTCTATAACTGCAATGCTGTCTCTTGTATGAATTGAACTGTCTTCCACTGCCGTCTCTCTAGGCCAGAAGGTTTGCCTAGATATGTTATAATTTGGGCAGTCTTGGAATATGTGCTCTGCTGTCTGCGATGCCAATCCACATGTGCACGTGGCTGTTTCACCAATCTTGAATTTTGTATACATGTGGTTGCGCAATCTATTGTGCCCTGTTCTGAGGCGCAGAATAATGACTTGTTCTGGTCTGTCCATAACATGGTAGTCATCTTGAGCAGGTTTTGGTGGCTTTCTGACTGATTTGATCATTCTTTTCTTTTGGTGGTATGTAACGGGCACATCAGGCTGTTCTTTTTTGGCTCCTTCCTTAGCCAATTGATAAGCTCTGTCGTTTCCGGGTACTCCACAGTGGGATGGTATCCACTGTATTGTGACCTTATGCTGACTGCTAAGTTCAGAAAGTAGTGCCCTTGGTACTGGCAATTTCCCAGACAGGAGCGCTTCGAGTACTGATTTTGCATCTGTCAATAGCACCACAGGTTGTGTACCATTTCTGGTATTTAGTAATTTCTCTGTTGCTGTCTTGATTGCCTCAATTTCAGCATCGTAGTTATGGCAGTACTTTCCTGTCGGTACTCTAGTTGTGTCCCTAGTATTATTTGGGTATTCTATGTACACTCCCGCTCCTCCATTTCAAACAGCATTTTGTGCTGACCCATCTGTGTAGACTCGGATCCAGAGGTCCTGTGGGTATTCTTCATCGAGGAAGCTGAGAGTGGCTGTTCTGCGCTGCACACTGTTCTGTTCTTCCTTGTCAAATATTCCTCTCACTTTTGTCTGGATTTGTAATGATAGTCTATGCTCATCTTTCCATGGAGTTCGCTCTGGAATAGTTGTTAGGGGGATACCAACTGTGGGCAGATCGGTGGTTTCTCTGCAGAGTCGTTTGGCCTGGTGGATAAAACTACTTCTTTTCAACCGCCCCATAGCTAGATTTTCAAATCTGTTCTTCCCAGGAATGCTACCTGGTCAAAAAAGCACGCTGTAGTCGGATGTGTTGGCCTACGGGTTTTGGCCCAAGGGCGCATAACAGACACACTGCAATCACATCTGAAAAAACACTCCAGATGAACGAAAAGAAGAAGAAGAAGAAATCTGTTCTTCATAGGGTGGCCTGGCAAGCTGAGGAACTTTTTTGCTTGTATTAGCATTTTCGTATCTCTGCGCTCACTCAGTGCTTGTGTCCTCCCCATCTTCTCCATTTCCACTACAGGGGTTGATCTCATCCCTCCTGTGGTGACTCTAAGTGCTTGATTTTTCACCTTGTCCAGCTCTTGTAGTGTGGTTTTTAATGCCGAACACCACACAGTTGACCCGTATTCCAGGTGTGGTCTTATGCTCTGTTGATAAACTTTGCTAAGTATTTTCCCACTGGCTCCCCATGTGGTTCCACTTAGCTTTCTCAGGATGGCTATTTTCCTTCTGGCTTTTGCTACTGCTTTGTTGATGTGCTTTCTCCATGTCAGCCTGCCATCAAATGTTACTCCAAGGTATGTTGGTTCTTTATTTTCTCTTAGGGGTGTTCCATTTATCTGGATGGTCCCTGCCTTTTGTTTTGGAGAGAGGGTAAATAGGGTGGTGCTGCACTTGTCAGTGTTTATGCTGACACACCATCTATTTGCCCATGCAGCAAATGTATCTACAGCTCTTTGTAGCAATCTGGTGGCCACTGATGCATGTTCATTTGTGCTCCATAGAACCAGGTCATCGGCGTACATTGCTGCTTTAATTCCATGCGATAGATTAGCAACGAGATCATTGATGAAGATTAGAAATAGTGTGGGGGACAAGACTCCGCCCTGGGGAACACCGTGATGCAGTAGTACTTTCTTGCTCTTTAGTCCGTCTATCTGTACTCGGGCTCTTCTGTTGTGCAAGTATGCTTTCACCCATTTGTACATCCTTCCATTGACTTTGCATTTTCTCACTTTATTCATCAGACCTTCTTTCCAGACTTTGTCAAAGGCTTTCTTCAAATCTATCCATGCCGCAAGCACCAACTTCTTCTCTTGGAATGCATCCTCAATTTCTTGCGAGAGGTAGGTTGTCTAATCTTCCGTATAGAGTAGCACTGCCCAAAGCCAGCCTGCTGTGGCACAAGGATGTTTTTACTTTCAATGTACCACTGCAGTCTGTGATTGATGATGCGCTCCAGTGTTTTGAGAGACAGCTGGTGAGGCTAATTGGTCTGTAGCTAGAGGCAATGGAACTATCTTTCCCTGATTTTAGGAGGGGTATCATGATTGCTTCTCTCCAGGCTTGTGGAACACTGCCTAAGGTCCAACTGTTGTTGAAGTTCTGCAACAGCTTTGTTTTGGCCCCTGTTCCAAGGTTCCTGATCATTTCTTTGGTGATACCATCAGCTCCTGGTGACTTTCTCATTTTCAGTTTTGATATGCCTAGCTCCAGTTCGCTGATTGTGATGGGAGCCTCCAGAACCTCATGTACTATTTCCTTCTGTCCTGTATGTTGCCGTTTCTCTCGAATCTCTTGTTTCTGTGGACTAATTTGGATATTATCTTGTGCGAATGAGTCCGCAAAATGGTCAGCTGCTTGCTTTCCTGTTAAGATGTTTCCATCTTTATGTAGTGCAATTTTTGAGTTTCTCCCTGTGCCCCCATCGTTAAGTTGTTTTATTAGCTTCCACAATTTCCTTGTGTCTCTTTCAAAGTTCAGAGACTCTGTTTTTTCCTGCCAGCTTTTCCATCTAGCCTGCAGCTTGACCCTTTGAAATTTGGCTTTTGCGTGCTGGAATTTATTGTGGTGCTTTTGGCTGGGTGTGGCCGCTGCTTGCTTTCTACATACTTCTACATCATTATGCAACTGTTCCAGTTCACTACTCCAGTAGGGTTTATATTGTTTACGGGCTCCTCTTGGTACTGTGTCTCGCGCTGCCTGTAGTATGTATTTCCCAAACCCTTCAACTACTTTATTTATGTCTTTCTCAGTGTTCAGGTTTCTAACCAGCATGCTGGTGCGATTCTTGTACATTGCCCAGTATGCTTTCTTGTAGTTCCACCTCGAGAGAGTGCTGCTTTCACTTACAAGCTCATTTTCTACAGTTAGAAAGATTGGCCTATGATCACTGCTACCAAGTTGTTTCCCAACAATTCGTGTAATGTTCCACTCCAGGTCTGGTGAATGAAAAGCCAGGTCAGGTGTAGTTGTAGTGTGCCATGATCTCGAGTAGAAAGTATGTGGGTCGGACGGCTTGTTAACCAAGATGAATTTATTTTCATCCTGCCAGTCTTCCAGTCTCTCTCCACTCTGGTCCATGTGATCATAGCTCCAACTCTGCGAGTGGCTGTTGAAATCGCCACACACAATAATTTTTTCTGTTAATGGTAGTGTGTCCAGGCCTGTGGGCGGTCAGTCGGAGAGTGTCTGCCTGTACGACAAGGAACCACCAGTCTGCACACCAATAATCCAGACACGGGACAACGGATACTCACGCAAACCTCAGGTCCTGTATGACATCACACTGATGTTGGACAACAGGATGTCTTCATCCGACATACAGGACTTCGCGTTGGAGCTCAAGCCAACGAACACAAGCAAGCAAGCAAGCATCCCACTTTAAATGAATGGTTGAAATGATAAATGTGGGGTCAGTTAGTTGCACATCCTATTACAGCATGTCACATTTTGTGATTTCTTGGCAAGTTTATATTCAGTAGCTTGCTGTTGCTTTCTGAATGTCAGCACTCATACCATTGTATGAAAACCAACGCAAAGCTGTTGGCTTCCAGAAACCTGTAGTTGATTTTGAATGCAGTATGTGGGATTACGAATTGCGCACAGAGTGGCTGTTTGGTCAGTGCCTTTAGGAAAACAGAATGTTGATAGATGATTTGATTAAATACACGTCTGTAATTCTGTGTCATTGAACATAAATCATGTTTACTCATTCTCTTACCTTTTACAGAGATGTCTATCTTCTTTTACAGAATGTATAGAGCATGAGAAATACAGTCACAGGTGTTGATTAGCAATCATAGTGAGGAAAGGAGAGTAGTAGATTCAGAAAACACACTTGACAATCTAGCAGTTGAAAGCTGTATGTGCTTATAGCTTTCATTGTTGTCTTTAGTGTGTCCTCTGAACACTGCATAGTCTCTTCCCTCATTATGATTGCCAGTCAGTACCTGCAATTGACATCTTTTATAATTTTACTAATTGTATATGTATATTGCATTGTGTGACGCTGATTGAATTTGTCTAAGATTGACTCAATGATTGAATATAGGTGATGTCTTAAGGAATTAATTTGTCATTTATATTGCCTCGCTCTTGTTATGTGATTGTCTTGTATTCTGTCCCATTGATTGAAGTTGTATTGTCTTGGTGATTGACTTTGTCTCATGTATACTGTCCTGTGATTGCATTTGTTCCATGTATCCTGTCTCGCTGATTACATTTGTCTCATGTATCATGCCTTGGTGATTGAATTTTGTTTCTTATGTAATGGCTACTAACAACAAAATTGAAAATGTTCCTATAGCAGATATGATTATCTGGCTGGAGTGCTAGCAATTATTTCACGTATAATGTCACTGCTAGGTGGTAAGGTGATTAGTTGCATTTCTGGTCATCTCTTCCTCTCGCAAGAGCAAAATATATGACTGTTTTATATGATACTTCAAAGTGATGGCAGTCTCCTTTTAAAAAATTTGTCTGAATATATTTACTTCTTTGCCAATTCTTCCTATTGCCGTCTTCTTTTGCCTTTTATCTCCCAATACTTGTCATTTCTTCTTGGTCGCCTCTTACGATGTGCCTGGTAGGTTAGTGTTACTATTCTTTGGGCACTTTGATTGCCGTGCTGCTGTTTTATTCTGCCTGTCATCTCCCTGTAGAGCACAGGCCCTCAAGCAACTCATCCCTAACCCTTTGTTGACTGGTTCACGATTGGTTAGATTTTGCAGCTGAAGTTTTCGACGGGATGAAATAACCACTTCTTGATTGGTTAGATTTTGCAGCTAAAGTTTTCTATAGGATAAAATAACCACGTCTTGTAGTTGGATTTTGCAGCTAAAGTTTTCAACAGGATGAAATAAACCACTTCTTGATTGGTTAGATTTTGCAGCTAAAGTTTTCCACAGGATGAAATAGCCACTCATTGAATGGTTAGATTTTGCAGCTAAATATTTCTGCAGGATGAAATAGCCACTCATTGATTAGTTGATTTTGTAGCAAAGTTTTCTACAGGATGAAATAGCCACTCATTGATTGATTAGATTTTGCAGCTAAAGTTTTCTACAGGATGAAATAGCCACTCATTGATTGATTAGATTTTGCAGCTAAAGTTTTCCACAGGATGAAATAGCCACTCATTGATTGATTAGATTTTGCAGCTAAAGTTTTCTACAGGATGAAATAGCCACTCATTGATTGATTAGATTTTGCAGCTAAAGTTTTCCACAGGATGAAATAGCCACTCATTGATTGATTAGATTTTGCAGCTAAAGTTTTCTACAGGATGAAATAGCCACTCATTGATTGATTAGTTTTTGCAGCTAAAGTTTTCCACAGGATGAAATACCCACTCATTGATTGATTAGATTTTGCACATAAAATTTTGACAGGATGAAATAGCCACTCCTCAATTGGTTAGATTTTGTAGCTAAACTTGTTTACAGGATGAAATAGCTTCTCCTTGAATGGTTATATTTTACAGCTAAAGTTTTCTACAGGATGAAATAACCACCCATTGAATGGTTATATTTTGCAGCTAAAGTTGTCAACAGGATGAAATAGCCACTCCTTGAATGGTTATATTTTGCAGCTAAAGTTTTCTACAGGATGAAATAGCCACTCCTTGAATGGTTATATTTTGCAGCTAAAGTTTTCTACAGGATGAAATAGCCACTCCTTGAATGGTTAGATTTTACAGCTAAAGTTTTCTACATGGTAGGTTACAGTGTTTCTATTCTTTGGATACCCCGGTAGCACACGGGCATCCAATCGTCTCAATTTTCCCAATTTGTTTTTAAGGTTAACTTGACTCGGATTGTGTCTTTAAATTCTGTTCATGAGCTCAGTGTGGTGTATGATTATATGTTTATATACTGCTTTTGATGAAGTCCATTTGGATGGAAGTGGGCAGTAGTTTTCTATTTCACATTTTGTCCCCCACGTCACCATATCAGTCCTAGGGCAATCACTCATTCAGAACCATGCCAGGTTTTTGTATTGGGTGTATTGCTTCGCCTGACTTAGCATTCCCATCACGGGTGGTGATGGTACCTTTTCAATTGATGATGATAGTGATGATGATGTCGCCAACTTTTTTGCTTGCAGGTATAAGATAATGAATGGTGATGATACATTGGCCTGGGCAAAGAAACCTGCTGTACCTGACAACCGCAAAAGAGCGGTATCAAAAAAGGCAACTGATTTTTCGTGCATATGGCTCTCTCGTCTTCTTATCCACACACGTCTTGGCAAATAAGAAACTGATTCCGTTTGTAGAGTTTTACTGTATGGCCAATTTTGTGTGTGTGATGTCTTGTTTCTGCTTTTTTTGCCATTTGCCTGCGCCAGCTCAGTTGATAGACAATTCATTTTAAACAATTCGTTTGTCCATTTACGTTCTGTTTGTGCAGAAAAAAAAAATTAGTATTTGTATTGAAATATTCTGTTTCATTTGTCAGGGAAAAAAAACGTATAGACAAGAAGTTCTTTCTATTTGTTGCCCATAGCACACACTAAACGATGTAGAAACATATTTGGGTAATTATTTTTGTTCTGTTAAATGGTTCAACATTTGACCCCCATGTTATTAAGATCTTTGCGCAAAAGGCCATAAAATTTTTTTTCCTCCTCCTGATACTTTGTATAGGTCTTAAGTTTAAGACAGGAGCAGGCGTAATAAAGTAGCTAGTGGGCATGCCTGCTGATCTAGTGGTCTTGGGTTTAGCCTCCCATCCAGGTGATGCAGTATGTCTTAAGGGTTAATCACTTGCAGAGTAGTGTCTTGGGTCAGCTTTGTTTCACTGACCCTATCACAACCTGGGGTCACTGGCTGCATCCATCTTTTGCCTCATGTGCAATCTCTGGAGTACCTTGTACTGTGGCTGCAACAGCTAACACACCATATATCTGATCCTAAAGGCAGCAGTGTTGGGCTGGTCAAACTAGAGTTGTAGAAAACTAGGGGAACTTGCCCAAGCATTTATTTCTTGCATGCACATAAATGATCAGCAACTGGGGCATTGACAAGCAGCTTTAGAGCAGTGGAGTTGAGATGGTGCACCAGCTTTCTGTCTGGTCTAGTGTTTCAGATATATCTGTGGGTCTGATCCGGAGATTGTATGCTTGACATTTCTGTGGGGAAGGAAAGATGGCTACACATCACCCCTTGATCTGAGATTTCTCACGGAGAACATCAGCCTAATAGAATGTCCCACGTGTATAAAGGCAAATAAATTGGTTACTTTATTTAATATATTTAACATTTTCTAAAGTACAAGTACTAAGTTTCATAGCCTGTAATGATGGAGAAATAGCATTCCATACAATCAAGCATAGCAGGAATCCAAATTTTAAGTAAGATTTTGATGATCTTGCCAGAGTTTAAATGTCCTAGTGATGTAGGGGATCACATTTCACTACATTTTCCATTCATGGAAGCTGCGCCTGCCTTTCATGTGAAGGTGGGCGTAGGTTCCCCCAGCCAACTCATGCCAAGCCCTTTGAGGCTTGTTCATGATTTGGTTGGATTCTGCAGCTAAAGTCTTCTATGGGGTGAGGAAACCAGTTTGCATGCCAGCCCTCTTTAAGGACTTGAGCATGCATGGTAGGTTACAGTGTTATTACTATTCATCACCTCTGAAGTCTGAGTGGGTTTGTCTGATGGTGAAGGACACTGTTAATAGAGAAAGCTAACCCACATGCAAAATTCAGTCCATCACTACTATAAATAGTACTATAAATGGACTAAGCTTGAGGTCAAAGTGAGCGAGCGCAGAAAAAAAATACTACTATTCATTGTTTCTTTGATGAGTATCGGTAACAGTTGAAGATTTATGTAAGCTGGCTGCTGGACAGTGGGAGTTGATCCTACGGGTTACCACACAGCTGAAACATTTCCAGAACACGATCAAAGGAAGTGCATCAAGACCACTAGGACTGGATGCTTAACATTTGTGGGGATAGGAGGAGGAAGACTACTCAAGATTATAATGTATCTCTACATCTGTGGGTAGAAGGATCAAACAAGATCATGAGGCATATCATACACTCAAAGATAGAAGGACTGATCAACACAAGGTATCTTTACATCTATGGATAGATGTAAGGTACCTCTATGTCTGTGGATAGGAGGACCAAACAAACCCATAAGATGTACCATAACCCAAAGATAGGAGGAGGACTAAACATAATAAGGTATCTCTGTATATATGTATATAAGTAAGGTGTCTTTACATCTATGGATAGAAGGAAAAAAGAAGACCAAAAGGTATACTAAACATCCAAAGATAGATGAAGAAGAAGGCCTAATTATGACCATAAGATATCACATCAATGGATAGAAGGACCAGAAAGACAGTTTCTCTACAGCCAAAGTTAGAAGAATTTGGCTAAACAAGATCATAAGCTACCTATATGTTTAGAGATGGGAGGACTGAACATACCTCGACACCCAAAGATAGAAGCTAAAAGTCAATAATGCATCCCGATAGATAGAAGAAATACTAATCAGTATCAATTATCTCAAGGATAGAAGAAAAGGCTAAGCTAGATCATGTGTCTACACTCAAAGATAGGACTAAACAAGATGATCAGGTACGTTGCACCTCCTGAATGTAAGGATGAATGAACCATACTAAAGGCATCTCTGCATGCTAAAGCAGCATGGAAGGGACTATGAATAAATGAGCCTAACTCGCCCGGAGCTGTGCAATATTTGCTGATGTTAAAACTGCATGGAAACAATGCATATTCTTGCTGCTGTTTGAGACATATATCTGGAAATACTGGCTCATTCTTACATATGCTGAAAGATTAAAAATTGTTGCCATCATTTCACGTAGTACAGTGATCTCAGTTCATGTCTATGAAATTCTGCCTCACTTTTGAAAATTCAAGAAAAAAAATGTCTTGCCAAGGGGGTTAACAATGGCCATAGGTTTCTGACAAGTAAGTGTATAAATTTACCAGTCTGCAAGTAAGTATTTTTCGGTGATTCGAGGGGAAGTAGGACATAAAAATGTAGCCATTTTGGCTTTAGGCCTTAATGGCTGTTGGCATCCTATCATGGGTTTTCTGACAAATAAGTTTATAAGTCTGTCAATCTGGAAGTAAGTATATTTTTGGCAATACCAGGGCAAATAGATCATAACAAAATGGTGGTAATGGCTATTGGCATTCTGTCCTAGTTTGTGAATCAGTCTCATCACTCCCATTAGCCGTAAGCTCATCAATACATAGTTTCTGTGTGCGTCATGTAGTAGATGTGAATATATGTGTTATGTGTGTGCCACTAGCCTTGCAGTGAGGTAAGTATCCAGCAGCGTTGACAATTAGATGGATTGGAATAGATTTTGTATGTGTAATTATTACTGTGTAGCAAGAAGGTAGCGTGAGTTTAGCAGTTCATGAACAGCAGTGATTTGTGCTAGTAATAAATGGAGAAGATTGATATGAAGCTGAAGTGTTTGTAGAACTTCTTCTGTCCATCTCCCAATAAAGCATAGCCCCACAACCAAACCATGCCAAGCTGTTATAAGACTTGTTCATAATTGGTTCCATGATGCAGCTAAAGTTTTCTACAAGGTAATTTAGCCAGTCTCATGCCAACCTTCCTGTCATCTCTTAGGACATGCTTGGTAGGTTACAGTGCTACTATTCTGTGCTACCCTTATTGGCCCTGATATGATAAACCAGCTAGTGAAGCAGTTATCTATTTGCTGTGTATGCAAATAAATTCTATGATCTGAGGTCAGCATGGCTAAATGGATAAGAACATGTGTTCTTTAACATCCGGTGTGCTGATGCTGAGGTAAGGGGTTCAACCCCTACACCGGACAGTTGGACTAAAATGTTGACCTCTTGTTTTGATGTGGGGATGTGAATTACGAGTACCTCTGAGTCGGAGTGGGTTCACCTGATGGCAGGGGACACTGTTAATAGGGAAAGCCAATCCACACGCAAAACTCAGTCCAGCACTACTTGAAGTAGTGTATATGGACTACGCTTGAGTTAAAGTAAGCGAGACACCATGCCCCCCCCCCCCCCCCCTCTCCCCGAAAAAAAGATGTTACTGAAAGTAGATTTAGAATGTGAAGTCCCCCCTGTTGTGTCTGCACCTTGAAGTGGTGGAAGAGCTGGTGAGTTCCAGTGTCCCCTTAGAACTTCCCTTGTCCCATGCTGGGCATGTCAAGGGACAGGGACCAGGCAAAGTGAGACACAAATCTGAGGGTCGAATGTACTGAGCCACAGGCTGGAGGAAACAGGCAAACTCAAGAAGAAGAAGAAGAATTCATGCTGAGAGGCAAACTCAAGAAGAAGAACTCTTGCTAAGAGGCAAACTCAAGAAGAAGAAGAAGAACTCTTGCTAAGAGGCAAACTCAAGAAGAAGAAGAATTGATGTTGCGAGGCAAACTCAAAACAACTCATGCTGAGAGGCAAACTCAAAACAACTACTCATGCTGAGAGGCAAACTCAAAACAACTACTCATGCTGAGTGGCAAACTCAAAACAACTACTCATGCTGAGAGGCAAACTCAAAACAACTACTCATGCTGAGAGGCAAACTCAAGGAGAAGAAGAATTGATGTTGAAGGGCAAACTCAAGAAATGACGTTGAGAGGCAAACTCAAGAATTGATGTTGAGAGGCAAACTCAAGAATTGATGTTGAGAGTCAAACTCAAGAACTGACATTGAGAGTCAAACTCAAGAACTGATGTTGAGAGGTAAACTCAAGAACTGATGTTGAGAGGCAAACTCAAGAACTGATGTTGAGAGGCAAACTCAAGAACTGATGTTGAGAGGCAGTAACAAGAAGTGGACTGTGGTCATGTGCTGATGTTGAGAGGCAGACATAAGAAGAAATTTTTAATATTCTGATGGTGAGAGGCAAAAACAAAAAGAAGAACTCATCTTGAGAGGCAAACTCAAAACAACTACTTATGCTGAGAGGCAAACTCAAGAAGAAGAATTGATGTTGAGGGGCAAACTCAAGAACTGATGTTGAGAGGCAAACTCAAGAAGAAGAAGAAGAACTCATGTTGAGGGGCAAACTCAAAACAGCTACTCGTGCTGAGAGGGAAACTCAAGAAGAAGAAGAATTGATGTTGAGGGGCAAACTCAAGAACTGATGTTGAGAGGCAAACTCAAGAAGTAGATGGTGCTCATATTCTCATGTTGTGAGGCAAACATGAGAAGAAGGTGTTAATGTTCTGATGTTGAGAGGCAAACACAAGAAGTTCATATTTTGATGTTGAGAGGCAAACATAAGGAGTAGTTCAAATTCTGATGTTGAGAGGCAAACACAAGAAGAAGTAGTAGTTCAAATTCTGATGTTGAGAAGCAAACACAAGAAGAAGTAGTAGTTCAAATTCTGATGTTGAGAAGCAAACACAAGAAGAAGTAGTTCAAATTCTGATGTTGAGAGGCAAACACAAGAAGACGTAGTAGTTCAAATTCTGATGTTGAGAGGCAAACACAAGAAGACGTAGTAGTTCATATTCTGATGTGCATGGCCGAATGGGTAAGAACGCGTGTTCTTAAACATCTGGTGTGCTGATGCTGAAGTAAGCGGTTCTACACCGGACAGCTGGACTAAAATGTTTGTCTTCCTTGACTTGGGGACATAAATTACAAGTACCTCTGAAGTCAGAGTGAGTTCGCCTGATGGCAAGGGACACTGGTAACAGGGAAAGCTAATCCACACGCAAAATCCAGTCCATCACTGCTATAAATAGTGTGTATGGACTACGCTTGAGATCAAAGCGAGTGCAAAAAATAATCTGATGATGAGAGGCAAAGACAAGTAGTTCATATTCTCATGTTGAGAGGCAAAGACAAGTAGTTCATATTCTCATGTTGAGAGGCAAACACAAGTAGTTCATATTCTCATGTTGAGAGGCAAACACAAGTAGTTCATATTCTCATGTTGAGAGGCAAACACAAGTAGTTCAAATTCTCATGTTGAGAGGCAAACACAAGTAGTTCAAATTCTCATGTTGAGAGGCAAACACAAGTAGTTCATATTCTCATGTTGAGAGGCAAACACAAGTAGTTCATATTCTCATGTTGAGAGGCAAACACAAGTAGTTCATATTCTCATGTTGAGAGGCAAACACAAGTAGTTCATATTCTCATGTTGAGAGGCAAACACAAGTAGTTCATATTCTCATGTTGAGAGGCAAACACAAGTAGTTCAAATTCTCATGTTGAGAGGCAAACACAAGTACATATTCTCATGTTGAGAGGCAAACACAAGTAGTTCAAATTCTCATGTTGAGAGGCAAACACAAGTAGTTCATATTCTCATGTTGAGAGGCAAACACAAGTAGTTCATATTCTCATGTTGAGAGGCAAACACAAGTAGTTCATATTCTCATGTTGAGAGGCAAACACAAGTAGTTCATATTCTCATGTTGAGAGGCAAACACAAGTAGTTCATATTCTCATGTTGAGAGGCAAACACAAGTAGTTCATATTCTCATGTTGAGAGGCAAACACAAGTAGTTCATATTCTCATGTTGAGAGGCAAACACAAGTAGTTCATATTCTCATGTTGAGAGGCAAACACAAGTAGTTCATATTCTCATGTTGAGAGGCAAACACAAGTAGTTCATATTCTCATGTTGAGAGGCAAACACAAGTAGTTCATATTCTCATGTTGAGAGGCAAACACAAGTAGTTCATATTCTCATGTTGAGAGGCAAACACAAGTAGTTCATATTCTCATGTTGAGAGGCAAACACAAGTAGTTCATATTCTCATGTTGAGAGGCAAACACAAGTAGTTCATATTCTCATGTTGAGAGGCAAACACAAGTAGTTCATATTCTCATGTTGAGAGGCAAACACAAGTAGTTCAAATTCTCATGTTGAGAGGCAAACACAAGTAGTTCATATTCTGATGTTGAGAGGCAAACACAAGTAGTTCATATTCTCATGTTGAGAGGCAAACACAAGTAGTTCAAATTCTCATGTTGAGAGGCAAACACAAGTAGTTCATATTCTGATGTTGAGAGGCAAACACAAGTAGTTCATATTCTCATGTTGAGAGGCAAACACAAGTAGTTCATATTCTCATGTTGAGAGGCAAACACAAGTAGTTCATATTCTCATGTTGAGAGGCAAACACAAGTAGTTCATATTCTCATGTTGAGAGGCAAACACAAGTAGTTCATATTCTCATGTTGAGAGGCAAACACAAGTAGTTCATATTCTCATGTTGAGAGGCAAACACAAGTAGTTCATATTCTGATGTTGAGAGGCAAACACAAGTAGTTCATATTCTCATGTTGAGAGGCAAACACAAGTAGTTCATATTCTCATGTTGAGAGGCAAACACAAGTAGTTCATATTCTCATGTTGAGAAGCAAACACAAGAAGTTCATATTCTCATGTTGAGAGGTAAACACAAGTAGTTCATATTCTGATGTTGAGAGGCAAACAAAAGTAGTAGTAGTAGTTAATATTCTGATGTTGATAAGCAAATTCAAAAAGAAAATTGATGTTACCTAAACTATTGATAGCGAAACATGCAAAGTGCTTAAAAGATAACTGATTTTGAAGCTGAGGTGGCGAAGAAAAAGTTCACTTATTGACATTGTGGTCTGGGTCCAATCTCGAGTGGAAGAAGAATCTTCCTGATCACAAACAACTGCGGCCAGCCAGGTCTCTCACATTGTCATCTGAGATTCTCTTGGAATGGAAGGAGATAAGAAAAGGAAGTAGCCAGTCTCATGGAGAACCACGGTGGCCAGCATGCTTGCCTTATGGTTGTGAGTTTGCATCCCCAGTGAGGTGGATTTTATAAATTGACATGAGCTGGCAGGCTGACACACCCTAAAATGGGTACCAAGATATGTCCTGGGGTAGTGAACGGTGGGATCAAGCATATCATCCATTGACTGCCAATTGGTCTATATAACATGGGGCTGGAACCATTCGATTGGCTTATAAAACATGGGGCTGGAACCATTCAATTGGCTTATAAAACACGGGGCTGGAACCATTCAATTGGCTTATAAAACATGGGGCTGGATCCATTCGATTGGTTTATAAAACATGGGGCTGGAACCATTCGATTGGCTTATAAAACATGGGGCTGGAACCATTCGATTGGCTTATAAAATATGGGGCTGGAACCATTCGATTGGTTTATAAAACATGGGGCTGGAACCATTCGATTGGCTTATAAAACATGGGGCTGGAACCATTCGATTGGCTTATAAAATATGGGGCTGGAACCATATACCCAAAACGGAGGTCAGCGTGGTCGAATGGAAAAGAGCGCTTGTTACTAAACATCTGGTGTGCTAATACTGAGGTAGGGGTTCAACCCCTACATGGTCTGTTGGACTAAAGTGTTGACTTTTCGTCCTTGACTTGGGGGCGTAAATTACAAATACCACTGAAGTTGGAGTGGGTCCACCTGATGGCAAGGGACACTGGTAATAAGGAAAGCTAATCCACACGCAAAATTTAGTCTAGTGCTACTAAAAGTAGCGTGTATGGACTGCTTGATTTTCTCGAGCGAGAACAAATACCCAAAACACTTCATAGGTACTTGCTATATATATATATATATATATATATATATATATATATATATATATATATATATATATATATATATATATATATATATGTATGTATGTATTGTGCCAGTCCACCACCTCAAATCCTTATGATAGTATTTTTCAATGAGATGTTATATTTATTACAACATTTTTATATAAAATTAGTTACAGTAACTTATTTTCTGGTTCACAAGTCAAAAACGGGACAGGAAAATAGGTGTTGGACTACAGAATTACTGTAACTTTTTTCTGGGTCACTAGTCAGAGACATAGGGAATTACTGTAATATTACAAAGAATTACTGTAGTATAGAATTACTTACCGTAACTTTATCTGGGTCACTAGTCAAAGACATAGGGACAAGAAAGTAGGTCGTGTAATATGTAATACTTTCTGTAATTTGTTTTCTGGTTCACAAGTCTAACACAGGGACAAGACTTACTTACTGTAATATAGAATTACTAACCTTTTTTCTGGGCCAGTAGTGAACACCCTGTACCTCCCAGTGAAAGATATAGGGACAAAAGGATAGGTTTTATAATATAAAATTACTTACTGTAATATAGTTTCTTACTGATAGAAAGTTTCTTACTGATAGAATTTCTTACTAAAACTTTATCTGGGTAACTATTCAAATACATAGGAACAAGAAAGTAGGTCGTGTCATATTAGAATTACTGTAATATGAAAATACTTTCAGTAATATTGAATTGCTTTATTTTATTTTCTGGTTCACTAGTCAAATTTATAGGGACAAGAATTACTTATGTAATATAGAATTACTGTAATATATAATTTCTAACCTTTTTTTTTCTGGGCAAGTACAAATTATAGGGATAAAAAAAAATAGGTATTATAATATAGAATTACTTAATATAAGTTTTTATCTGGGTTACTAGTCAAAGACATAACAGGACAGTAGGTTTTGTAATATATAATTACTGTAACTTGTTTTCTTGGTCACTTGTCAAAGACTTTTTGACCAGAAAGTAGCTCTTATAACATAGAACTGCTTACTGTAATATAGGATTACTTACTGTAAATGTTTTTTCTGGGTCACTAGGGAAAGACATGTGGACCAGAAATTAGGTCTTATTAAATGAGAACTTAAAAAGCACACTATAGACTTAATGAGAAGCATGCGAGGACATCCCGTAACTGTTTTGGTTTATCATTTCAGACTATTGAAGGATCGCCTGTCAGCAGATTTTGTCCAAAGTGTGCTCTTGAAGGATCTGTAAGCCCCATACAATTGTTTCAGATCAATGATGAGGAGGCTCTGCTGATGTGCAAGAATGCCTCAGTGAGTTTCATTTTTCTAGTTTGATGTGACGTGTATTAATTCACATGTTTTTAATGATTGTGAGATGTATGTAACGGGGAAGGCAGAGAAGTAAATACCTGGATAGCTTGACCACGTGGCATGGTCGGGACAAGAACACAGAGCTGATACATGACTGGTCATCGTGTAAGGTGGCGAAATGTGACCACCCGTGCTTACAGGCATGCCACATGATGACAAGATGTATGTTGCATATCACATAGAAACTGCAGGGGACTTCAGAACTGTCTCATTCAGATGTGCCTTTAATTCTTAAAATTTAATTCTTCTTCTTTTGTTCACTTGAAATTTGTCTGTATCTGCAATGTTGTCTCTGCTAGGAGTATGTGAGCAATTTAATTCTAATTATTCTTTCACCCTTTGTTATATTTTCTTACTCACATATTGTTTATGCCTTTCTCTTGTGTTGTCAGATTCTGTCTGAACCTCTCCCCTTGTTTTTATTTCGTTATTCATATTCCTCTCTCCTCAGTGTATTCAACTGCCACGCCGTTTCGCATCTCACATCTCCTCTTTATGGACGCTCATCCCATGACATAACTTCCTGTCATTGTATAGGTGTTTTGTGCTTGATTTCAATTTTCTGGACTAGCTTTGTGGAAAGATGGCTAACTCGTAATGTAGTATTGTTTTTGTTTCGTGATGAAATTATTTGTGAAGTCAAACCCTCGCTTTGTTTTTCTCACGTATTCATTGCATTTTCATTACCAACTCAGTTAGCTCACCTCATGTTTGAATGTTTAGAAGCATGAGATTGATGTGGACTCAGAGACGAGGGATGACAATGCAACAAGGTGTGGGAACCACTTCTCTAGATCAACATTATCATTCTTTTGGATGTCTAGATTGCAGTTTGTTGCTGCTTACTATAACTCAGAAGTACCCATTGTCTTTGATCTGAAATGTGCCAGGTTCAAATCCTATTGTGTGTGTTGAAAACAAAGAATCTAATGCTGCTACTCTAACAGTGGATTGAATGCTGTCTTCACAGATAAGGGTGTTGGAGATTCCTTGGTCTATGGATATTGTAATGGGTAGACCGTCATTTCTGCTGCCCCGGGAACATTAAACATGGCTCAGTTAAAATGGGCCACTGTTACAGACCTTGATGTGCATTGGGCATGTGTTGCTAGATGCATATTTATAGCCATTCGTGGGTGATGTGGTCGGTTCCATGCCGATGACCTTTACTTCCCAAGGCATTTCTGGGAACCCATTTTAGGTGGGATCACCCGGGAGCCTAGGCCCCAGGTTCACAAATTTGGATCAACCCCAAACCTGACCAAGCTCTTGACCATTGAGAGACAAGTGTCTAGCCACTCAGCTATTGGGGCTTAGTGTACAGACTATAGTGAGGAAATCTACTCAGTAAAGTGTGGGCTCCTTCACAACTGTCATGCTGGTGGTTCTCAAAGTGGAACATGTGCTGACAGTATCTAACAGTTCACACAGAGGTGTGATGGCTCAGGCGGAGGATACGATCAGACAGGTGTGCCCCTTGGAGAACATTAGGCGTGGGAGGAGTGGGTCAGAGTGCCAGCGGGGCAGTCTGATTTGGGCAGAGTTATAATCACATTAAGCCGGGAGTGCAGGGAATGGCCAGCAGGGGCCACGGAAGTGGAAATTCAGCAACTAATTCAGGACAATGCTCACTCGGATGATGCGGTTATCTACACAGATGGTTCGGTGTCAAGAGGTGAGAGAAGTGGCTGAGGGTTCATAGCCAAAGCTAATGGTCGATGTTTGGGGCAGGAGAGCCTGGCATATGATACCACAACATCCAGCTTAAGAATGGAAGTGGAGACAGTCACTGCGGCTCTCCGCTGGATGGAGAATACGACACACACACACACATCGTGATTGTAACTGACTCAGAAAGCGTGCTGACGAGGGTGAGGACGGGCAGACTTCGTGCGGAGTTCCTTGCTTCGCTTCGGAGGTCACGGGTGACAAGCATCGCCTGGATCTTTTCTCCGGGGCATGCCGGTGTGCTGGGAAATGAACAGGCGGACAGATTGGCTGGCTCTGCAGAACTTGGTGGAGTATTGATACATGACAAGGCAGACGTGGTTGCGGCCTTGTGGGAGCACGTGCACACCTCGGAGGAGCAAATGGATTACCATGGTCTGGCAAGAATGAGACGAGGAGTGACGATGGGATCTGGCCGATGCTCAACGCTCAGAGGAAAGGCGAGACGGACTTATAATCAGATTGCTACTGGTACTATTAGTGTTGGAACTCTTCGCTGGCTGCTGAGGATGGGGACGGAGCACTTATGGGAATGCCCCGAATGCTGTAATGTCGATTCATCAATCAATCAGTCAGTCAAACATAGGTCGCTGATGTGATTTCAGGGCTCGGCTCGCTGAATGTTGGCATTATTCAGGAAAGTGGTGGGTTCAGGAGTGGAGGGTTCTTGTTTATTGCTAAGATGCTCAATTGTTTGCATCACAGAGCCCTAGCTATTGTATTCAGAGAAGTCTGATGGGGGTTCATGAATGAGTTGATTCTTGTTTGTTAAGATGCTAGGTTGAATCATGGATGCATGTTTGCATGAGGTATCTGCAAGTTTGAATGTATAGCTAATGGCAATGCATATAAGCAAATATATGTTGACACAAGGATCACACGGCATACTTCAGTTCACAAGACACAAACAATGCAGCAGTGTCTTCATAGGTAATAGAAGCTTCCAGCATGTTAGATGATCTGTGTCAGGTTTCAAACATACACATTTTGTGTATAACTGTCTAGTTAATTTGTGAAGATAATTATATGTTGGTTTATCTACAGTGTACATTTATGTAGGTTTCAAACATACACACACATTTTGTGGATAACTGTCTAATTAATTTGTGAAGATAATTATATGTTGGTTTATCTACAGTGTACATTTATGTAGGTTTCAAACATACACACACATTTTGTGGATAACTGTCTAATTAATTTGTGAAGATAATAATTATATGTTGGTTTATATACAGTGTACATTTATGTAGGTTTCAAACATACACACACATTTTGTGGATAACTGTCTAATTAATTTGTGAAGATAATTATATGTTGGTTTATCTACAGTGTACATTTATGTAGGTTTCAAACATACACACACATTTTGTGGATAACTGTCTAATTAATTTGTGAAGATAATTATATGTTGGTTTATCTACAGTGTACATTTATGTAGGTTTCAAACATACACACACATTTTGTGGATAACTGTCTAATTAATTTGTGAAGATAATTATATGTTGGTTTATCTACAGTGTACATTTATGTAGGTTTCAAACAAACATACACACATTTTGTGGATAACTGTCTAATTAATTTGTGAAGATAATTATATGTTGGTTTATCTACAGTGTACATTTATGTAGGTTTCAAACACACACACACATTTTGTGGATAACTGTCTAATTAATTTGTGAAGATAATTATATGTTGGTTTATCTACAGTGTACATTTATGCAGTCTACTTATTGGCAGTCCCTCATCGTAAAACGAAGTATCTCACAACTGTCTGTTGCAAGTAGTCGGAGGAAATCATTATCGTCTGCATCATCTCAGCTGTCCACACCATCCAACAGATATACCAGCACACGCCAGCATAGTGTATTTAAATCTGTCTGCCAGTCCAGATTTGGTGTGCCGTTTAGCCCTTCACTTTCAACGTCACCAGGAATTTCACCCCTGCCGAGCCTGTCCGGTGTGACAGTGGCCAGTGGCCACCCACCAGCTCAGAGATACATCGTTTCAACCACACAGCAGGAGTCTACATTAGAAGGAAAGGAGAGAAAGACTTTAGTTCCAATAGCACCCTTTCTCAATGGACATGCACATAATTTTGCATCGTTTGAGACAAATAAACTAGAACACAAACTTCAGCAAAGAGGTACGTTTGTGCAGCACCTGAAAGGTTCTTCTCCAGCACTAGCCCCCAAACCCAAAGACACCAGAGTACCATTTGTGAGAGAGAAACAGAATGCCCCTGGCAAACGCCGTGCCTGCAGTCTAGACTCTGATTCTCATTCTAGCAACAGCAGCTGTTACGACTCACGCCCAACGACGCCTGAAACTGCCCCTGGTGGCAAGAAAGTGAAGAGCATTGTTGTAGCTCCTGAAACACTCTCAAAACTCATAGATGGGTCTATGAAACTTGAGATTAGGAAGTCCAAGATTTCAGGCGCTGACATCATCTTCAGAACCGTGAAGAAAGTGAATGGTACAAATGGTTATTCTACACAGACAGGGGTAGAAAGCAACAAGACGCAGATAATAAACTTACCAGTTCCTGGTACAGGAGAGTCCGGAAACTCAGTTCCAACTGTGAATAGCATTCAAGGAATTAATAGTGGCAATCTGGACATCACGCCTGTCGGCTCGCTGCACGATGTTGTAACTTGTAGAGATTCACAGCCTGAGTCTGCTAGTTCACACATCGACGCCATTAACTTTCATCTTCAGGCCAATTCCATCAAGTCTCACATTGAAATCATCAACTCTCACATCCAGGCCATCAACAAAGCTGTCGGCTGCGGCAATTTATATACCCCGATTGACTTTTCTAATTTGTGCCAGAAGTTTAGCGTTGATACCCTCAACGAAGCTGCCAGCTCGCAGGAAAGTGATCAGAGCTCTTCAGTCAGCATTTCAGATCATAGTGAGTTTGAGAAGTTCATTGACTCGCCATCAACTGATAGCAGTTCTTTTATTCCTGTTGGTTATCTGGAACAGAAGCATGTTGGGCCGCTGCAGGTATCTGCAGATAGCAACTCTCTTACATCTGATACTGCCACACTTGGAGGATTAGGACAGTTACAGGCTCTCAATTCTCAGTTTGCTGATACACATCTTAGTAATCCATGTAGTTAGCATTGACAGGACACTAGAACAAGAAGGTAAAACAGAAGTGTTTAATCTTCAATACTGTTAATATTCTTAGATCAGTTGATTTTATTGAGTATTTGTGGAAAACTTTATTTCAAGATTAAAGTCGTAAGAGGGGTGATTTAACATGCCTGTAACAGGAATCCTCAGTCAAGAAGAACATTCTCAGGAAGGATGTGAGGTACAAAACCCTTCGGTAGACAGTATCCACGAGGTGGGTGATAATTTACACGCACATGTGTTTGAAAATAGTAGTGAGGTGTCTGTTACCACCATGGATTCAAATAAGGATTTTCATGACACTTTTGCTGCCTTTGCCTCGGCACCTTCTGGAGATAATGAGGTTGAGACAAATGTGGATGTTTGTACTGGTGTAACTGAAGCTGCAGTAGGATTGCAGGATTCGCCTGCGCATGATTCCACACAGGTCGCCACAACCACGCCCATCTTTGAGTACGCAGCTGGAGTAGAGAGTGTTCAAGCTGCTTCCACAGAGACACAGCACATGCCTCATCCAGAGTCGGATGTTGATATGCATTTGGGGCTAGAACATGGCCACGTGAATGATGTGGCCGCCCAGGGTCACGAGAGCCAGGAGTCAGCTGCCAGTGATTGTGTTTATTTCATTCAGACAACAGATGCGTCTGGCCAGGTGGTTGCGTCCATCATAGACCCAAATGACATTTCCATGTATGCTGATTCTGTGATATACAAACAGTGCCTGAATCAAGATGGGGAAATTGAGACCACAATTGTACATTCTGGTAGTTCAGCCACACAACACCAAACCCAGGATGGTATAGAAGAGACTGATGCCCAACAGGCCCTGCAGCAAGAGGAGCAGCAGATTATATACGCCCATGATCTCAGTGGGCAGTTGATCCCATTAGACCCGGTCCAGTCTGCGGAAGAGGTTGCTCCACCTGGCAAACAGTTTGTGTACATGCAAGACACGACTGGTCGGATTATACGCACTGTCATGGACGCCAGTCAGAACATGGTCCCCGGCCAGCAGGTTTACTACACACAGAGTGACGACGGGCAGATTATTACGTCTTTGATGGACTCTTCAACTGCTGCTGCATCAGAAAGTGGTGAGGAACAGCAGCAGTTGTTGCAAGCTGGTGAGCAAGTCTTCCAACAGCAGGTGAGTGATGTGGACACTACTGGCCACCAGCATTTCAGCAATGTGAATATTACTGACCATCAGCCGGTGAATATCAGTGATCATCAGCAACACAACGATGGGGGTTTCAGCCATCAGCAACACAACGATGGGGGCTTCAGCCATCAGCAACACAACAATGGGGGTTTCAGCCATCAGCAGCAGGTGGCTGACCAACTAAGTGATGTGGAAATCATTGACCACCGTCTCCAGAGCAATAATATGAACATCGCCAGCCAACGGCAGTCTACTGATGCGAACATGCAGCACCAGGTGGAGACTAAGACCCATGTTATAGACAGGAGTGCAAGTTTCAGCATTGACAACGGCATGAGTGGGTTGAGCATGCTGGCAGAGCTGTCCCATCTGACCTCGGGACAAGGTAAGTCCACTTGAATGTGCATGTATCTCTGATCTCATGTACTGTATATGGCTTCATGTTGATAAGTCAGCCTGTCCAACCAGCATCTTCTGCTGGCACTTTCTCAATCTTCTCCAGAACTTTTCGTCTCATACCATCACTAAAAAATGATGATTTACTTCTCCTGTTAAGGGTAAATAATGTTTGTGAATTTGACAATGTTTGACACTTAAAATGTTAGAACTGTTTCATGAATTGGGACCGCTGGCTCTGCCACATGGCCAAGTCATCCATGTATTTATCTGTCTTTTCCCATCAATTTTGCCGTTCTCTAGTTTATTCCTCATGTAAACGAATACTGACTTTCTACGTCTGATTTCTCTAATCAATTTAGTTTTCATTTGTTTCTGGTAAAACTCTCATTAATTTTTTTTTTTGTTTTTTGCATGGTATTTGCATTTTCCTCAGAAACCGCATTTCCACTGCCATTATGTTTTTTTTGGCTTGTCTACTTATTTTCCATGTTTCACATGCATCGAACTGTTCAGGTTTTATATAGCACTTTAGCACTCTTTATCACTGCAGTCGACAACTTGTTATTGTTCTCAGTATAAACTTGTTATTAATCTTCTGTTCTAGTTATGAAGACTTTTTGATGACACCAAACAGTTCTGACATGGTGAAATGTTCACAGCTCTGTGATAATTTTGTTTATTTGTACAAGTTTCATTGGGTTCATGCATATTTCACAACTCATCAATGACATTTCTCTTTCTTTGTCGTCTTGTCTTATTTCTTCTGTTCTACCTATGTGTTAATGAGGCCTGGTTGTATTCTGTGTATGTCATTATACACACCACATGCTGTCTCCATACTTTCATTCTTCAAGGTCACACACATCTGTCTAATAAGGGAAATAACAGAATCACTAATGTGTTACTTTCACAGGAGCCAGATTTAAAACGTGCTGTCATTTCTTTTGTATTTATGTGTTAAATGTAAAATATACAAGCACACTGCACGTTAACTGGTACACACGAAGTCAATCAAATGGTATGATTTATAATGTTTGCTCTAACTGCAGCCGACCTAATTCAGTGTGAACTCTATGGGAGTGTTTTACACATGATCATGATGGATGGGATCCCATTCTCCATGTGATCCTGTGGTAGTGGATTGGGCGTCTATTCTTCACAGACAAGGACAAACAGCTGTGATCTATACTAGAATCCAAGTTTTCTATGTCTATCTCCAGAGGTCGAAAATATATAATTCAGGAGCTGGCATATTTGTTGTTGCAGCTAATAATGGACTCAGAAAACAGTTAGAATTTCTAGGTGCACTGGATTGATCAACCCCTGGTTATGCCAAATACCAGAAAATTACGTATAATACACAGAGATATCAATTGGGGAACCCTTTGAGGCCAATAAGACTCTTCATAAATAAATACACACATTGTTTGCGGCTAAGAGAAGTAGGGGTAAGAATTAGAGATTAGAGAATGCACTAGACAACATAAAATCCAATGATGTACACATATAACAGAGAAATATCAATTGGGAAGCCTTTTAAAGCAACTGAGACACTTATAAAACAGCCAAAAATTGCTGGGGTTGACTGCGACGTCGTGTAAATGATATGCAACTAACTTATAATTTGCCAAACCATGGAGCTAATAAAGCACTTTATGGGGAGTTGAGCTCCGGGCTTCCACAGTATCCGCTAGTTGATCTAACTCTTTTATAGTGACACAAACGCTACAATCACAGTAATGTTTCCATTTTGAACATGATTTAAAGGAGTATTGGTGCCAGGAATGGCTGCGGAGCACCAGCTAACACCTGTCACAGACAGCAGTAACTCTGTAGATATGGACGAATTTAGGCCAGTGGCCAAGGTCACCGAACAGGTACCTACCTCTGATGAGGGGCTGGACTCTATGAGCTCAGATATTGCAGAGCTGAAAGTTACTGAGGTAGATTCCGATGGTGTTGACCATGGTTCCATGCCACAAGGATGTAGCATTGGTGAGTCAGTGGCTGTCTTATTTTCTCTGGCTCGCCTTGCTTGCAGCATGCACACACAGCTTTGATTGTAGGTGTTGGTGTGTTTTCTTATACACATATAGCATTGATCGTACGTGTTTGTGTGTATTCATATATGAGTCAAGTAGCATGGGTGAGTCAGTGGCCATATCATTGTTTCTAGCTTGTCTTGCTTGCAGCGTGTATATACAGCTTTGACTGTATGTGTTGGCGTGTGTTCTTATACACATATAGCTTTGATTGTACGTGTTTGTGTGTATTCTTCTTCTTCTTCTTCTTCTTCTTCTTCTTCTTCTTCTTCTTCTTCTTCTTCTTCTTCTTCCGCATTCCGAGCCATTGAGGTTCTTTGCTGCAGATACAATCCGTCTCCATTCGTCTCTCTGGTGGACCTTCTCTTGCCAGTCGTTGATTCCAAGTGCTTGTAGGTCTGTACATGTATTATCTCTCCACCGTCTTCTTGGTCTACCTCAGGGTCTACGGTCATTTATTTCCTGAGTGTAAGCGAGTTTTGTTTCCCTATTATCTTCCATTCTTTCTATATGTCCCAGCCATTGTAGTCTATTAGCCTTCATGATACCAGTGATTAGCGGGGACTTAAACAGATCATAAATGTCTTTGTTACTTCTTCTTTTCCACTCTCCACTTTGTGTATCCCTAATGGGTCCAAAGATGAGTCTTAAAATTTTGTTCTCAAAGGTTTGTAACAAGGCTTCGTCTCCTTTCGTTGTACTCCAGGTTTCAGAGCCATACAGCACAACTGGTCTGATCAGTGTTTTGTATATTGTGATTTTGGTGTTACGAGATAGCGCATTTGATTTTAGTAGATGTTGTAGTGCATAGTATATCTTATTTCCAGAGTTGATTCTAGTTTGTATTTCTTCCCTTATGATGTTGGAGCAGTTAAAGATTGTAATTAGGTATTTGTATGTTTCCGTTCTTTTAATGGTCATATTATCTATTTGTATGTGGCCAGAGTATTTAGCCATTCCTTCTCTTGAAATTACCATATATTCTGTCTTATCTTGGTTGATAACCAGCCCCATCTTTTGGGCTTTTTTCTTTAAGTGAGTCAATATTTCCAATGTCTTTTGTTCATTTTCCCCTATAATATCTATATCATCTGCAGTTTGTATGTATACATATGAGTAAAGTAGCATGGGTGAGTCAATGGCTATATCATTGTTTATGGCTTGCCTTGCTTGCAGCGTGTATATACAGCTTTGGCTGTATGTGTTGTCGTGTGTTCTTATACACATATAGCTTTGACTGCAGGTGTTGGTGTGTTTTCTTATGCACATATAGCTTTGATTGTACGTGTTTGTATGTATATGTGTTGAGTCAGCATGGTTGAGTCAGTGGCTATATCATTGTTTCTGGCTTGCCTTGCTTGCAGCATGCACTTATAGCTTTGACTGTACGTTTTGGTGTGTTCTTACACACGTTGTAGTGACTATACGTGTTGTTTGTAAACATATATGAGTAAAGTAGCATTGAATCTGTGACTATTTAATTGTTTCTGCTGCTTTTTTTGCTTGCGATATACATATATAGCTTTGACTGTACGTGTTGGTGTGTGTTCTTCTTATACACACATAGTTTTGACTGTATGTGCTTGTATGTATACATATATGAGCACCCTTGGACAGGAAGGTCAAAGAAAATGTATAAATGAACACAGAACTGGTGCCGTGAGGTGTAGCATTTGTGAGTTAGTGGCTGTGTTTGTTTCTGGCTCGTCTTGCTTACAGTATACATGTGTAGCTTCTACTGTACGTGTTGGTGTGTGTTCATAAACAGCTATAGCTTTGACTATGTGTTAGTGTATGTTCATATACACTAGCTTCTACTGTACGTGTTGGTGTGTGTTCATAAACAGCTATAGCTTTGACTATGTGTTAGTGTATGTTCATATACACTAGCTTCTACTTTACGTGTTGGTGTGTGTTCATAAACAGCTATAGCTTTGACTATGTGTTAGTGTATGTTCATATACACTAGCTTCTACTGTACGTGTTGGTGTGTGTTCATAAACAGCTATAGCTTTGACTATGTGTTAGTGTATGTTCATATACACTAGCTTCTACTGTACGTGTTGGTGTGTGTTCATAAACAGCTATAGCTTTGACTATGTGTTAGTGTATGTTCATATAGACTAGCTTTGACTGTACGCATTTACATGAGCAGGGTTAGAAAAATGCAGTCGCCCGGAGAATAATAACACAATATGGATAGAAACAGTAATGAAGATATATTGAAAGGAGCTAACAAAGAGAACTGATTACTCACATTAGAAGACCGCCCACATTCATTGGGCATATCTTTAATAGGATAGGAGGGTGGGGGGGGGGGGGCAGAGAAGATGCTGGACAGTTTGACATCATGGCTTGGAAGAAAATCACTATCAGAAAAGATTAGCAGTAAATGAGACAGAAGACTGGACAGACATGATCGCCAACGCCACACGACATGGATTATAAGTATACATACATGAGTACAGTAGCATTGGTCTTTGCACCATTAGGGGGGAGAGGATAGTGGTTACCCTTAGTTTTATTTTAAAACTGTTTGCCTTGAAATTGTGTGAAAGAATCTAATCAATATCGACTTTGTTCACTTGCAGGCCAAGATGAATCACTCCTCACCAGAATTGTATCTCAGCTGAGCCAGATATCGCCCAGTGTCTGCAGGGACAACCTGTTCATTCAGTGGCAGAACCTGGATGCCATGTGCTGGATGGACGTCATTCTGATCATGCTGGTCCACTCACCATCACTGAGGCCCCTCACCAACCTGGACCCCAACCATGAGCTGGCTTCCACTTTGTTAGTGACTCTTTTGAAGGCAAACAGACAAGCTCAGGTAAGAAACTGCTTACACCTGTATAATTCGTTGTGTATGGCAGTCCAGTGCTGTGGTTATGAAGGTGTAGATCCTCCAACTGTAGTTCCAGCAGCTTATACAGTGAATTAGTAACTAGATCATCATCATCAGGTGCCATGCCAGCTGGCATAGGCATTCATAGATTTCAGTCTTTGGTGTTCTGGATCAACTCTGCTGATGATATTCCTCCATGCCACCGCCTTAATCCATCTGGCATCATTTCTCTTGGTCTGCCTCTGCCTCTCTTCCCCTCGATCTTTCCAGTTGTCACGATGTTCTCCAATGCCTCTCTTCTTATCACATGACCAAAGAAAGCAACTATATACATTTAGTACATTTTTTAAACTGTTTTTGAACGTATGGATGACTTGTAGATAGGGTGGCCTGCAGTTTCCCAAGGGTTAGAACCATGTGGCATATGCCAACGGCTGATATTGTTTAGATGGCTGTTGATTCTTCTATGCTCTATTCGGAAATGACTTGCTAATACTGTTGATGCTGCCATTGACTTTTGGCTAGGGCGTTCCATTTTCATTCTCCCCTTTATACTCGTTCCCTATTGGAGAATAGGCCCTCGGTCAATTTATGACAAGCTGTTGTTACTTTTGCTATTGCCTGCAGTCTTTGCATATCCTCTCCATATTATTCATCTCTTCTTAATTCTTCTCCATGTGTCTCACACACCTCGAGTTGGTGTGAGTTCACCTGATGGCGAGGGACACTGCTAATAACAAAAGCTAACCAAAATCAGTCCAGTGCACTAGAAGTATTAGCACATGTATGGACCATGCTTGAGTCCAAAGCAAGTGAAAGCATGTACAAACACAGATCATGCGTGCACATGTGCACAATATCATTGTTAATATATGCCTTCTCTTTCAGATTTTACTTCAGAATCATCATGCATGCACACGCACATGTGCACAATATCATTGTTAATACATGCCTTCTCTCTCAGATTTTACTTCAACCATCATGCGTGCACACGCACATGTGCACAATATCATTGTTAATACATGCCTTATCTTTCAGATTTTACTTCAGAACCATCGTGCATGAACACGCACATATGCAAAATATCATTGTTAATGCATGCCTTCTCTCTCAGATTTTACTTCAACCATCATGTGTGCACACGCACATGTGCACAATATCATTGTTAATACATGCTTTATCTTTCAGATTTTACTTCAGAACCATCGTGCGTGCACACGCACATGTGCACAATATCATTGTTAATACATGCCTTATCTTTCAGATTTTACTTCAGAACCATCGTGCGTGCACACGCACATGTGCACAATATCATTGTTAATACATGCCTTCTCTTTCAGATTTTACTTCAGAACCATCATGCGTGCACACGCACATGTGCACAATATCATTGTTAATATATGCCTTCTCTTTCAGATTTTACTTCAGAACCTCCTGAAGAAGCACAATGGAGCCGTCATCACTGATCCACACACCGCTGCTCCAGTTCAGGACCCAAAGACTTCAAAGATTGTGTGTAAAGAGACCATGGATGAGATTGGGAAAGCCATCAACGTCCTGTACGCCATGAGAGAGAAGATCTGGCTGGCACTGCAGCCCAGACTGCGATGTGAGCGAGGCAAACACAACAGCCCTGTCCTAGTGCTGCCATTACTAGTGCGAGAGAACCCAACAATCAAAAAGATGTTCACCATGCGCTATAGATATGTCTTTAAGGTAACATTTCTCTTCCTGTCTGCTTGCAGATGTGTCCTTTAGCTGGCCTCTCATTGTTGTTGCTTATCTGTAATCTTCTGTGTGCTACTGGTGTAGTGATTTGGAAGCAGACTGCCGGTCGTTCAGAAAACAGTGACAAACTACTGAAAGTAAACTTGCCAAGAAATCACAAACAGCCAAAAATGCTGGGGTTTACTGCCATGTTCTGTAAAGGTTATGCAGCTAAGTTTTAACTAATCTCCTGTGTGGATCACATTGAAGTGCAGTGTAGTGAGCTAGTGGATCTGTTGGGGTCACACAGGAATGCCAGGCAATAAGCTAGCTTGTCTGATGGCTTTAAGAGCACTTGTAGTGGCAACACTCATAAAGGACAAGGGGAATATAAAAAGTCGCTTAAAAGTCGACAGGGTCGACTTCATTGCACTGAGTTTTTATACCATGTGGCTCACTCCTTTTCTGCAACGAACTGCAGAAAGCGCCGCACAAAGCACGGCCTCCGTAGCTCCAGCGATGACTCCCCAGGAGTCTAAAAAAATGCACTCGTGAACCGAAGGACGTGACCTGGTATCGAACCCACAACCTTTGGTGCCCTAGTCAAATGGCTTGACCACTTGAATATATTGAAGTAGAATATATGATAAAGGAATACATTGAAGACTACAAATGCTAACTGAAAATAGTAACAGGTGGAATGACAAATTTAAGCTTACTTGAGTTTAGGTCTTGTATAAAAATAGGTAACCGGTGCAAATGTCAAAATTATACACTGTAAAATACTGATATTCCTAGTGAATCACTTGCTATGCTGTTTCTTACTTTGTAGGGTGCTACAGAATATATACTTATTGATTTGCTTGTGTATCAACAGTGTGAAAAATGTTCGTACATACAAGACGACAGCCACTCCAAGATCCTGCCCAGCATTCCCACGGTGCCTGAAGATTTTAACATGAACACACCTTGCTTCGTCCGTAACTGCTTCGAGTGTCTGGCACCAAACCAGAGGATGATGATGCAATTTGAACAGTAAGCACTTTGTCATTTAAAGAATTAGAAGAATTGTAAGAGTATTTTAAGAATAGTGTACAAAAATATTGTTTTCATAGGCACATGTGCCATATTTTGTTCAACAAGTGTTTGGATGTAATAGTCACCACAGTTGACTTTTATTTGCCTTGTTTTACTTAGTTCCGTATTCTGATGATGTAATTATGAATATTAATAAATCTGTTATCTGGCGTCGGTTTTTGTGGTTTAGTGGGTAGAGCTTGCAAGATCTCGTCTTACCCTATAAGTTACAACATATCACTGTAGTCGGTTTACTTATTGGCCATGTAAAGATTGATCATATGCTCCATTTGTGTGTCTCATACAGACTGCAGGACTTTGTACAGATGCACTTTGTCAAGGGGCTTCCTCACAGTCGGTTTGACGAGCTCAGCTTTGACTTCAACGATGATCACTACGAGGTGACAGCCTTCGTCCACTACAAGAACAACCCTGACCATTTCATTGCCTGGGTCAGGAATGCTCCAGGTCAGTTTCTCTTTGGTTCTTTTTATTGTCCACGCTGTGTGGTGTTGGTGATCATGTCGGTTTACAGCCTTCTGTCTGGTGTGCTGCCAATCATTTCAGATACTGATGTTCTTCTATGCCATCATGTCGGACTGTCTAGTATCTTCTCTCTTTGGTCTCTCCCTGACTACTCCCCTCTGGCTATTCCATTGTGACCACAAATTTTCCCTTCTTCTGACTTTCCACAAAAAAAAAAAAAAAAAAAAAAAAACTTCAGATGATGCGAGTAGCCACTTTTTCTTTGTGAGTCAACTTCTTTCAAGATATCTTCATTACTGTTTCTATTTGTTTAGTGTTCTGGGTGTTCGTGATTAGAATTCTGAGTGTTTGTAATTGTCTGTCCATAGTTTTCTGTTTCTTTACTTCAGTCATTTCTGATACCAACATTCCATCACGCCATGATTTTAAACTACTTAGCATTTTTTCTTTTGGTCTCCCCAGCATCTCTTCCACTTCATCATTTCTATTGGGAGGACATACTCCTGCTTTCCTCTTCTCTTAGTTTGTCTAAAGAATGGAGGTCTTATTCTGATGTGAATATCCAGTTCTCTTTGTGAGTAAACTTCTTTCAAGATATCTTCATTGCTCCAAGTTGATCTCATTCTCCTATAAAACCACATCTCTGCAGCTTCCTCATAATTCCTCACTTGTCTGCTGTTTGTCCATGATTGGCTTACATACATCAAGACTTGCTCAGTATAGCTCTTAAGAACTCTTTTCTCACATTAATTGACAGAAATATGTTGTAGAGAATATTATTCATCTTGTGAACTGCTGCTTTTGTTTAAGTATGCAATTAATTATCATGTGTGTTGGTCTGTCTCCAAAACACGCATCCATACATTCACACAAGTTAAAAAAGATTTCATGGCTAAATCAATATGTGATATTAAACAGGAAATATACATACTTGCTTGGTGATGTTTATCTAATGGCATTGATGAGATTGCACTAACTAAGCCGGCCATATCTTACTGCTGTTGAGAACTATGGTGGTATACGGTGCATTTCACAGTGTCACCTGTGTAATCACCCGGACTCACTAGTTCTTTTCGAAGACCAATAAGGGTGCTGCCGCTATCCAGCAAACATTGGCATGGTACATCATTGACCATTGCATTGTGGAACACCAGATTGCCTCTGGAGGCTAATGCTGCGTTTACATTCTCAGATGATGATGGTACTGTATGTCCACATTCTAGTTTTCCGTCTGCATGGAATTGGTGACATCGTTCACAGCTGTCGAAGCTTAACATATCGTTTGCACCACACACATCTTCTGCTTGGTTAGTAGGTAAGTCATTTTCAACCTCACACTCATTCTCACTACCACTATCTGAAGAGGTGTCAATCAACATAGCGTTGTTAGCTTTCAGACGTTGGCGGCCAAGGCACTTATTAGAATAATGGCCATAAGAGGAACAAAAAAAACATTTGATTGCACGCCTGTATGCAGACCGTTTGCTTTGCTGCTTCTTGATCACATTTTCAAGATGCGCCGGATAATTCGGCGATTTGTCGCACATAGCATAAGTGTCGTGCATTAGTTGACAGTACATGCATTTGGAAACTTTTCTGTCTTTCTTATCATACTTCTGAAAAGGTTTTCTGTTACCCTGATAGTTTTTTGATTGGTCTTTGACAAAGGACACTATCTCAGAGTCACTTGAGGTCTTAAAAATCTCTCTGTTAGAAGAAAAATATGCTGAGCCTTTTTTTTCGAACTGCTCGATGTTCTCAATGTCCGACTGCTGCAAAAACTTAGCAAAAGGAGAAGGTATAGTAGATATACACTTGTCCATAGCTATTAGGTTTTTTAATCTATCAAAGTCTTTTCCTATGTTAGCTGCTTTAAGCCACCTGTTTAGTACACTCTGCACATTTGAAAAATAATCTATAAAAGTTTCACTAGGTTTAGGTTTTAAATTTGAGAATTGAACCTGATACCCAGGGGCATCAAGTAAAAAGTGCTGCATAATCCTATCATGGATGTATTGATAGCTAGATCTAAGTTCAATAGGAATAGACTCTATTACTTTAAGGGGCTCACCACTCAGATTCTTCATATAAATAGGAGCCCACATCTCTAAAGGAACTTGGTGATATTTAAATTGATACTCTACATTCTCTGTCCAGGCAGATATGGAGTCCTCTTTACAATATGGTTTGATAATATGTTTGTATTTGTTGAACTTATTTTCCTCTTGTTGACTTCTTAGTTTAGTGGCAGAGATTTCTGCGTGTGAGTCTACATCCATCTCTTTCATCTTCAACTGTGTCTCTGATTCTACTTGAATTTGTTTTTCTTTGACTCTTGCCATTTCATCTATCTCTTTTTGCTTTAGATCTAATTCCTTTTGTTTTAATTCTTTCTCTTGATCTAATGTCTTCTGTTTTAATTCTAGTTCTTTCTGTTTAATTTCCTTATCTTGTTGTAACTGTTGTTGTTTTGTTTCTATTTCTTTTTGTTTATTTATCTCAGCTAGTTGTATCTGATGTTGTCTATCCTGTTCTCTTTCTCGTGCGCGTTCGTCTCTCTCCGCATCTTTTGCTTCTTTAAATTTTTTATCAGCACATTCTTCTAAGTCTTTTCCTGTATATTGTAACTCTTTACCTGCTTTTATAAAATCAGATAACGTAGCCATGCTGTTTAGTACTTTAGCTAGCGTTGATCTGGACTACTTTGTTTATTTAGCTATGTCTCTATGATGTTTTATATTTGTTCCTTGTTACGGAATATTAATTTTATTTCCCGTTTATATGCTGCACAAAATTTCAATGTTGGAAAATCAGAGCACAAAAATATGATAGTGTATCACAAGCTGAAAAAGAGATGCACTATTAATCACAATGCATGCCAAAAATATAGTTGTACTCAGCTTAATGTGGGAACGAAGCTCCTTTGACACAGGTCACCTTGTTTGGTACACTGGGGTGGCGACACGTTTCGTACGTAGCACACGGTATTTGGCCTACAGGTGTATGTGCACAGCTGTTTGCCCTCTGATATGTAGGGCAGCAGTAAACACGCCTCCTTAACGATATGATTTACTCGACAACTAAGGACAATGACTTAGACAATGACAGACTCACGAACAACTAGAACATGTATTGATTAAATTTAATGTCACTGTCCTGTCTTTGTTCTAACCAGTAATTGCCTTTCGTTACTAACCTAGTTAATTTCTGTAAGCGTTGTGCAGCTAAGTATCAGATGCTTAGCCCGGAAATAGTTCCATCGTGACGATAAGCAAAGAGAAAATAGACCCAAAAATGAATAAATGCTTGTAAAGAAATCCAAATAACATAATAATGTGTAAATAAATAAATATATTCATTTAGTAACTTAAATAAGTAAATAATAAACAATATACAGCACAGATTCAGGCGGGCCGCCGCTAAGCGATCTTGTAAACACTCGACTGCTTTATGCTAATGACGCAGAACAACTGTCTGTCAATCACTCTACGTCATCGCGCAGCGCTATTTTTAGATCTCAAAAATCAATATTGTCGGCTGCCTGTGTATTCCTGCGCCGTGAATCATGTTTGGTGCTTATTCAAGAATAAATTGGTAAATATATGAATAAATATAAGAAAATAAGAATATTAATACTTACAGCTTCGAAGAATACATGATTTCATTCAATAAATATATCATAAACACAATTAAACACTATTCTGTCACGATAGGCATATTTCTAGCTCGCAAATTCTCCTGTCTGCACAAATTATCGTTACTACAAAAATTAAACCCTAGTCTGGAGCCTGTGGATGAGTGGATTAGCTTGAACTTTTCGTTCAAGCTTCACTTCTTGACACCACACTTACCCTGTTACTGTGGGTATTAGCTTGGCGCTTTCGTCCAAGCACCACTTTCTGACACCACAATTACCCTGGCCTGTCAACAACTCAACTGACAGGCATCATCGGGTACTTCTCACACACCCATACAAGACAACTTGCAAGTCGTGTGGGAGGCAAAATGCATGGTCCATTTTATTGCCGTTGGCTCGCTTACAAGCGGTAAACAGTCGCTAATGCAATACACAATATACAGCCACAGAATTATCTAACACAAACTGCTAACCCTATGCTAGTTCTATCTATTAGTGAACACAAAACTCCTAACGCTATTCTAAACGATGTGAACGCCTCAAGTCCAGTCTCCCGTCTGACCAACTTCTGTCCCATGGTCACACACCACGCGGCGTGACCTTCACCTTGGTGCGTGTTACCTCACATCGCACGCCGTTGGCCACCGTGGCTTGTTGAGTGCATACTCAACTGTGCTGTGGCTACACGAGGTGTGATGTTATCGTGATGAGAGTGCTAACTCTCTGAACAACGCCTGCGTGTCTCATGAGGGAGTGGCTAACCTTCTCCTATTACCTCATCTCCCCTGCCCTTGCCTCGGGCACCGCATCTCCTCCTGGTCTCTTCAGGATTGACCGCTCTCCCTGGCGGAGGGGATGCGGTCGAGTCTTTGACACAGCTGCTTGTCAATGTTCATTGTGAGCAGTTGTCAGAGTTGGCAAACATTTGCTTTACCTGCTATTTAGCCTGAGTTGACAAATGACATTGTGCTTTATTACAGTAGAGCGATATTTTCACCTTTCGGCCAACACAATTTCCGTCAATTGTTAATTAGGTCATTTGAGTTGAGAATCAACATAAGTGCACTTAAGACATTCCCACACTTGCACCACCCTCTTCTTTAGCAGCCACCGATGAGTTTCCACGCTGATGATTATAGTAGCAGCTTAATGAATGTCTGTCACTTTCCCCCAACATGTTGAGTACCGCCCAGATCCCCTGCTCACTGCCCACAGAATTAGTCTTTGTATGGAGAGTTTGTGTTTTGTCACATTATCCTTACAGGCCTTTACTGTGTGTGTTGTTTGGTTTAGCTTCACCACATCGGCCTTATCATAAAGTGGATGTCTGTGTAAGTAAGCGTTCACCATATCGGCTTTATCATAAAGTGGATGTCTGTAAGCGTTCACCACACCGGCCTTATCATAAAGTGGATGTCTGTAAGCGTTCACCACATCGGCCTTATCATAAAGTGGATGTCTAAGTGTTCACCACATCAGCCTTATCGTAAAGTGGATGTCCGTGTAAGCGTTCACCACATCGGCCTTATCGTAAAGTGGATGTCTGTGTAAGCCCTCGCCATATCTGCCTTATAAAGTAAATCACTGTAGGCCTTCCCTGTTCCCTGGAGTTAAGAGTGCTTTATTAGGGCATTATCATATATATCTGAATGTGCTGAGGTATTGTTAATGAAGTGCGTAAATGGTGACTCTTATCTCCTTGACTTCAGCAGTAGGAACCAGGTGTTACTTACATATACACTATTCACATACCGAGTCTGCTGTTACTATACGATCTGTTTTATTAGTCAGAAACTATTTATATTTGAATTTATGGTAGGTGTTAACTGGTTGGTTCCTCAGGTACGATGTGGATGGAGTGCGATGACCTCAAGTCTGTGATCACACGATACTCTCAGGCACCCCCAAACATCCCACCTAGCCAGGTGCACATGGTGATGTGGGAGCGACGGCTGGCCCCTCACAACACTCTTGTTATGCGTGATACGGAGGACACGAGGTTGCTGGCCTCACTGGTGTTGACTGTGCAACAGCCAAACACCCACCACACGGCAGATTCAGGTGTGTGGGAATTGTGTGTCAGTGTGTATGTTCTTTGGTTTAGTTTGTTTGAAAAGGATAACTTTCATTGTGTGTGTTGTTGTTTGGTTTAGTTTGTTTGTAACGAATAACTTTCATTGTGTTTGTTGTTTGGTTTAGTTTGTTTGTAAAGGATAACTTTCATTGTGTGTTGTTTGGTTTAGTTTGTAAAGAATAACTTTCATTGTGTTTGTTGTTTGGTTTAGTTGTTTGTACATGATAACTTTCATTGTGTGTGTTGTTGTTTGGTTTAGTTTGTTTGTGCATGATAACTTTCATTGTCTTTGTAGTTTGGTATAGTTGGTTTGTAAAGGATAACTTTCATTGCGTTTGTTGTTTGGTTTGTAAAGGATAACTTTCATTGTTTGTTGTTTGGTTTAGCTGGTTTGTAAAGGATATCTTTCATTGTGTTTGTTGTTTGGTTTAGTTTGTTTGAAAAGAATAACTTTCATTGTGTTTGTAGTTTGGTTTAGCGTATTTGTAAAGGATAACTTTCATTGTGTTTGTTGTTTGGTTTGTAAAGGGTAACTTTCATTGTGTTTGTTGTTTGGTTTTTAAAGGATAACTTTCATTGTGTTTGTTGTTTGGTTTAGCTGGTTTGTAAAGGATATCTTTCATTGTGTTTGTTGTTTGGTTTAGTTTGTTTTAAAAGGATAACTTTCATTGTGTGTGTTGTTTGATTTAGTTTGTTTGAAAAGAATAACTTTCATTGTGTTTGTAGTTTGGTTTAGTGTATTTGTAAAGGATATCTTTCATTGCATTTGTTGTTTGGTTTGTAAAAGATAACTTACATTGTGTTTGTTGTTTGGTTTAGTTTGTTTGAAAAGGATAACTTTCATTGTGGTTGACAAGCTAAAGATAGGAAATGCTGATGAATGTAACAGAAATTGGTAAAGTGATGACCAGACATTTCCTGCAAGTGTGTGTTCAACATATGTAGAACAGATATTATTATTTTGGCGAATACCCGCTTCATTTGGGGACAAACTATGGAGATGTCACCAGCCTCGAGTTGACTGCTGGTTTAAAAAAATATATTCAGGTTGATATCTGAAGGTGTAGGAAGAAGAAAACGAAGTCATCCAAATACATTTGTGGTTACACTCGGTTGTAGTATAACATGCGTTTGATGTCTGCATGCTTTTGTTTAGTTTGTAATGTTTGTTTAGTATTTGCTGATTAAAACTAGGTGAATCAATGAATGTGGTTTTGTGTCTACACTAGTGCCTTGTGTTTGTGAACTCTTAACACAACACATTTGACTTTTATTTTGTCGTCTACACATGTGTTTGTGAACTCTTTAGACATGTTTGACTGATTTTCTGTCTGCATTTATGTTTGTGAACACTTTTGAACTATTTGACAATGGTTTTCTGCCTGTATTTGTGTGTGAGAACTCTATAGATATGTTTGACAATGGTTTTCTGCCTGTATTTGTGTGTGAGAACTCTATGTTTGACATTGGTTTTCTGTCTACACAAGTTTGTGAACTCTATAAACATGTTTGGCATTTTTGTTTTATCTGCAAAAGTGTTTGTGAACTCTATAGATATGTTTGACAATGGTTTTCTGCCTGTATTTGTGTGTGAGAACTCTATGTTTGACATTGGTTTTCTGTCTACACAAGTTTGTGAACTCTATAAACATGTTTGGCATTTTTGTTTTATCTGCAAAAGTGTTTGTGAACTCTATAGATATGTTTGACAATGGTTTTCTGCCTGTATTTGTGTGTGAGAACTCTATGTTTGACATTGGTTTTCTGTCTACACAAGTTTGTGAACTCTATAAACATGTTTGGCATTTTTGTTTTATCTGCAAAAGTGTTTGTGAACTCTATAGATATGTTTGACAATGGTTTTCTGCCTGTATTTGTGTGTGAGAACTCTATGTTTGACATTGGTTTTCTGTCTACACAAGTTTGTGAACTCTATAAACATGTTTGGCATTTTTGTTTTATCTGCAAAAGTGTTTGTGAACTCTATAGATATGTTTGACAATGGTTTTCTGCCTGTATTTGTGTGTGAGAACTCTATGTTTGACATTGGTTTTCTGTCTACACTAGTGCTTTGGGTGGCAGTGGTTGACCTCATGTTCAGATTAGCATTATTTGATGGATGAGGCATAATATTAATTGTTGATGATTTTCTTGATACTTTGTGCAGATACAAGATCATCAAGCCTGTCCAGTGGTGCAGCAACTAGTGCAGCCACTTCTCACAGTTCCACTAGTCTTCTGTCGGGACTCATGACCCAGAGTTTAGCTACTTATGCACAACGTGGGAGAGGTTCCGCGAGAGGAGGTAGGAGTAATGGCGTGCAAGCAGCTGCTTCAACCATTGCTGCCATCAGACAGATGAACCCAGTTACCAGTCAGCTGTCATCTGTGGGACACCCTCCATCTGCTGCTCCTTCAAGAGTCATTCGTTTACCACTGGCAGCTCTAACTAGTTCAGGATTGAGTTTACGAGGAGGATCTCCAGGTACAGCCAGGTATGTGCTTGTTGGCAACAATTCCCAAGGAGGAACCCTCACCAGAACTGGCACAAACAGCAGAGTTGTAGTGGTCAGAACTCCAGGAGGCGCTACCAGCATATCAGCAGCACAGTTAATACAGCTGCTTCAGCAAACAGGAGCTGTTGGTCAGATTGGAACACGCCTGACTGCAGCAGTGACTTCATCTGGAGCCAGCACTGTTGCACCAACAACAACTGAAGCTTCTTATATTGTTCAGCGAGATGGTAATGTCTCTACAGCCTCTTCTACAGATGTATCTGAAAGAACTGTTTTCACTGAACAGGGACAAATGGATGTCGGTGAACATGGTATGGGTGGTTCATTTGTAATGACGAATACCAGTCAGAGCACACAGAATGTCCATGAAGAAACATCTGCATTAACTCCTCAGACCATCTCAACTCTGCCTTTCTCCACATCGGGGCATACAGTCAATCCTGATACCACAGCCAAGTGGCCCCATCCAGTAACCAGCAATGTTCTATCTTCTCAGGGAAGCAGTGGGTCAACCATTTCAGTTACTGAACCAATCCTCAGTGGACAAGTAAAACCTTCTGAGAGTCAACAGCAGAAATACTTCAAGGTGACAAAGCCAGGAGGTGGAACGTTTTTATGTCAACTTGCAATGAAAGATGGGAAGATAGTTTTGCTACCAGTTCAAAGAAGCGTCCAGGCAGGCTGCACAAGCACAACCTCTTTGTCTACAACGACAGAAGTCCCAGCAGGCAGCCAACAGTCGCTACAGGGCAGTCACCAGGCAGATTACACTAGAACTAGACTAATTAGCTTCCCAGGAACACAAGGAGGCAGTAAAATCAAGGTGTCTTCTGGTTCCTTTACACACACAGGACAACCAGGATCAAAGACAGTCATCTTGAACTCTGCTAGCAGACAGGCAGATGCAAACTCAGGTGTCACGTTCGATGGAGGCAGCATGCCGGCTGTATGTACATCATTGGGCACCTCAACGGACAGTGAGATAGGAAATGTCTCATCGCCGGCAACATCCCTGTTAATGGACGTGTCGGCAAGGCTGACGCCGTACTCTTCCTATCGGCAGCAGCAGCAAGTTCAAGAGAGCTTTAGGTATGTAGTTTTGTTGTATTGTTAATACCATCATCGTGTGTGAAACTGTTGGCGTAGTGGCTGGTGAGCTTGCCTGTCTAGATACTGTTCCAGGTATCATCCCCAGCAAGGGCAGGAATCTTTGTATTTGCTTACTTTAGGGCTTTAAGGATCGATCCTGCTTCATAAAATGGATAGCAGATAATTTTCAGAAATTTCGGGGAATTATCAGGGAAGTAATAGTAATCATGTACCACTATGTGAAAAAAAAAAAAAGATTTGAGGAGAGGAAAAGAAGCGGCTAAGAACATGACTTAATAAAGATGTTCTGAAAACATAATGAAATTCAAGAACTATACAGAGTGACTTGAAAAATAGATACAATACAGTGACTAAAATACAGAGTATAAATGAACAATGGGAAATGTTAACTAACTCCATTCATCAAACAAGCAAAGAAAATATTACCGGAGAAAAGCCAAAAAAAGCTAAGAAAAATAAAGAAACCATGTGTTGCCCATGCAGCATGATCCCTCTCTCGGCCTGCCTAGTTCACTCCAGAGGAAAGTTGACACCTATAATCTGGAACAAGACAAGCTGCAGAAGCTGCCGGATCAGCAAAGCAATGCTCTAACTGTCCGACTGTCGGAGCTTTGATCCTAGACCAGCTGCCAACCAAGGCTTAGGGCCTGGTCTGCCCTGCCATGACTTATTTTGTCTTTGGGTTGCATTTCCTCAAACCAGGATAAGGCTAGTACCCTCCCAATTGCGCTCTTCCGCCCGAAACCGTTGGCACAATGTGGGGTGTCGGGTTTGGTAAGCGCCGCCCAACATTCGGCGCTGACAGAAAGCAGGTAGTACCGTCTACTGTCATACGGTAGCTCAGTCATATCTGACTAAGACCTGACCCCCAAGAAATTGAATTAAATTCTATTAAAGATACAAAAAAATATGCGCAGACAAATCAGTGAGCTCATGGGAAGAAAAGTAAGAATAAATACAGGGTGTTTGAAATAAAAAAAAAACAGAAAAGATATTATTGGAAGGAGGTGCTATAATGAAGAAGTGGAATGAGTATGTAAAAGAATTATATGATGGAGAAAGGGAAGAATTAACAGAAGAAATAACTTGGAAGGTCCACCTATTCTGAAAGATGAAGTTGATGATGCTGTCAAACATAATGAAGAATGGAAAAACAGCAGGGTCAGATAGAATCACAACAACAAAATTAGAAGTAATGGGAGAATTTGGACTAGATGCAGTTAAATGCAGTGACTTTTGTACAATTAACCTCATAAACCATGTCACTAAGCTTCTACTCAGAATTATACAGAGAACTAGAAAAAAAAAAAAAAATGGAAATTGGTGAAGACCGTATGGAAATGTGGAAGGAAAGGGTGCAAACAGTGCATTACGAACACTAATAGAAAGATCAAGAGACACACAGACAGACATGTTTGTGCTTCAGGGAGGAGAGCCTGTGCACCTGGTGCTTGGTGCCCTCACGACATCCTAGCACCGGTGGTCATGGGGAGCCGGCAAGTTTGTTAGTTAGTCGCGGTTCCAACTTCACGGCAACGGGTCGTCCCCATATTGCTCCGTTCCTGTGCCAGTGAATATCACACAAAATGTTCCCCACTGCCCTATGTGAACAATGGAATAGACAGGAGTGTCGGCAAGCCAGCAGCCCACACAGGTACACTGAGCTTAATGCCGCCGCCAGAATGGCAACACAAAAGTCCTCCACGAAAAATACAGTTCATCGTCGATGGAAACGGCAGTCACCAGAAAGACTTCATTGACCCGGGTTTTATCCCATATGGCTTGGTCTCTTTCTGCAGGGCGACCCACCGAAAGCGCAGCACAAGGCACAAACTCCGTAGCTACAGCGCCGACTCCCAGGAGTCTCCTGAAAAAAGTGCTAGTGAACTAAAAAGGCAAACCAGTCACACCAGCAACATCCGGCCGCCATCGTTCCGAACATGCAGTTCATGCTAAAAACAACCGCGGACAGATGCAAAAGCATTCCACGCAAAATTCACAGCTCACAGTTTCGCGCCACGCACTCACTCAGTAGCAGGGCTACGGAACCATAGCCTCCTTAGTCGCCTCTTACGACGTGCATGGTAGGCAACAGTGTTACTATTCTTTGCTCCCCCGTATGGGCCCCGGCAAGTATTTATTGATACATGTTTATTCTTTCGTATCGATGCCATTTGTTCAATGAGCTGGTTTGCCGTATTGCATCTATTTTTGATCTCGTATTCTGATTTGCCTTGTGATGATATTATAATTCCTAGGTACTTGAAGCTCTTTACTTCAAAAATCATCATCATCATCATCTTCCACTTCTGCCGTCAAGCGTTATGGTGAGGAATAATTTGCACTTCAGCGCCCGATGAGCGGCACTGGATAGTGTCATTCCGTATGATTGTACAATGTCTTTGATGTCGTCAATCCATTTTCTTCTTGGACGTCCTCTTGGTCTCGTCGCAGATGATCTTTGATGTGATGGTAGTTGATGGTGTTTTAACATTCTAACGACATGGGCCTAACCACTTGATCTTCTGTCTTTCAATAAATGTGGCACAAGGTGTTGATCCCACTGTCTGTCTGATAACAGCATTTCTTACTCGGTCTCGGATTGTTAAGTTGGCAGCTCTCCTCAGGCATCTCATCTCGCAGGTGTTGATTTTGCGAAAGTGTGATTTGGATAAAGTCCAAGTTTGAGATTGGTAGCATTCAACTATGGGTCTAGCTCTTTGTTCCTATAGTTTTGCGTACATTTTCCCTATATGGCTCAGGAGTGGTATACCTTTGTATGTTTCACACTCTCTCATATTGCCTTTCTTCTTAGGACGTTTGAATCTCACTGTTGTGGTGTTATCCCCCATCCTAGCTGGCCCATATAGAACAGTGTTTGTTGGTGTGAATATGCTGTTTATTATCTGTCATTTTGCTTACATGGGTATATTTGGATGTTTCAGTAAGGGTGATAGTTGATATGTAAGTGCACTAGCTTTTTGACATCTGATTTTGATTTCTCTGTCCAATCTGCCATCTTCTGTGATCATACTTCCAAGATATTTGAATTCTTTACGAAGATATTTGAATTCTTTACCAAGATATTTGAATTCTTTACCAAGATAATTGAATTCTTTAACTTGTTTCAGAGTTGTGCTATTTATCTGTATACTTAGTGGGCCTGGTGATCTGCTAACTTGCATTACTTCGGTTTTGGCTGTATTTATACTCATATTGTATCTGCTGCATGTTAAACTCAGAAGATTATTAATATGATTTTGCAGTCTGCCCTTATCACTGTAAAACAGGCACTGATCGTCTGCAAATAGAAGTTCATTTATTTCCTGTGAATCAGTTGTTTCATCTGGAGTAAAGAGTTCTGAATTTTCTGAATCTGTTCTGTCAAGGCTTGCTTCTTTGGATATTCTGTAGATATTAAATAGCAGAGGAGAGAGCACACATCCCTGTCTCACTCCTGTATTGACTGTGAACATATCTGATATACCTTCTTGTGTTCTTACTGTACTTCGGCTCGAGTGGTACATGGCTATGATGTTTTCTAGCAATTGTCCTTGTATCCCATAGTCTTCAAGGATGGTCCATAATCTGTGTCTGTCTACTCTATCGAAAGCCTTTTCCTGATATACAAACAGAATTTTCTGCTGGTCACTGTATTCAATAGTGTTTTCACATATTTGTCTAAGTGTAAATAATGCATCAGTGCAACTTTTACCTTTCCGAAAGCCGAATTGTACTTTGCTTAACTGTTGTTCAACTATGGGTCTAGCTCTTTGTTCCTATAGTTTTGCGTACATTTTCCCTATATGGCTCAGGAGTGGTATACCTTTGTATGTTTCACGCTCTCTCATATTGCCTTTCTTTTTCCATATTGGAACTTCTTCTTCTTCTGCGTTCATCCGGATTTTTTCCCAGGATGTGACTGCGTTGTGCCTGTTTACAGCAGAGCTGCGTTCTTGCGCCGTTAGGCCGACACATCCGACTTCTGCGGGCATTTGTTGACCGGGTTAACCTTCCCGGGGGTTTCTTAGGACGTTTGAATCTCACTGTTGTGGTGTTATCCCCCATCCTAGCTGGCCCATATAGAGCAGCCAAAGACATCCTGGTCAACCCTCAAGGGAAGGCAGGGGCAGACCATGGGCATTCCCCGCCATCCAAGGAGGCTTCCATACTTGCAGAGCCATCACACAGCGCTCTGGTACTGGGCTCACCGAAGGAATCGTCACGTCCTGCACATGGCTGCTTAGCCTCACTTCCGTATATTAGGCCTTCCGTTCACCATAGGCTGTTCCTCCGGAAACCAGAAGAATGCAGTCTGCAGTTGACACCCACACAGTGAGCTTTCGATTAAGACTTTCCACATAATGGATTTGCTATCCAAGCAATATTCCATTTCGTGCCACTAGGACACTTTTTCCACCTTTTATGAAGCCCACACAGTGAGCTTTCGATTCAGACTTTTCACGTAATGGATTTGCTATCCAAGCAATATTCCATTTCGTGTCACTAGGACACTTTTTCCACCATTTTCGAAGCCCACACAGTGAGCTTTTGATTCGGACTTTCCACGTAATGGATGTGCTATCCAAGCAATATTCCATTTCATGCCTCTGGGACGCTTTTGTAACCGACATACCTGTGGTATGAAGTTTGGCAGTCTAAATACATCTTCATGCACCTTTAGATGTCAACCTGAATGTAGTTAAAGTAAGTGTAGTCAACTTGAGCTTGTTGATATCTCCATAGAGCTTGTCCTCAAATGAAGCAGGCGTGGGCCAAAATATCTTTCTCTGTTCTGCATATATTGGGCACTCCTGCAGAAAATGTTTAGCTGTCATTTTACAAGTTCCACAATTACATTCATCGGTATCTCCTATCTTTAGTTTATTGAACAAGTGGTGTTTCAGCCTATGTCCTGTGCGGAGTCTGAAGATTGCTACTTGTTCTCTTCGGTCGAGTTTGTAATATGCATCATCCTTCTGGTGACCTGGATGCTCTGATTCCCATTTGGTTCTATAAGTGCTTTTTATAAACCTTTTTGCCTCATTATAGGTTATGTCTATGTCAGGCTGTGGTAATCGTCCACCCTCTTTTGCTAGTCTGTCAGCCTCTTCATTTCCAGGTATACTGCAATATGATGGGATCCATTGTATTACAACTTTTTTGGATTTCGGGCATAGACCATGGAATGCTGCTCTTAGGTCAGCTAGTTCTGTGCTGTTTTTGCTCTTCAGTATTGAGACAGCTGACTTTGCATCTGTGAAGATAGCTATTTGCTTCTCTTTATTTTCCTTCACCAAGAGCATTTTTGCTGCAGTTTTCAAAGCCTCTACCTCCGCTTTGAAGTTACTTGAAAATTTTCCAGTTGCCACTGACTGGTTTTTATCACTCCATTTTTTAAATTAAGGAGAATTCCTCCTCCTCCATTTTTAATTGAATCTTTGGCTGATCCATCTGTATATGCATGGGTCCAATTGCTGCTTGGGTAATGTTCTTTTATGTAGTTGAGGGTTATTTTTCTTCTTTCGGTTTCATTCTGAGTGTTCTTTTTCTCAATACCAGGAATGTTTTCTATCATCTCAGGCAGTTGCTGCTGTCTCCAAGCTGGGAAGTTGTGTGCATTGTAAATGGGCTTGACTGTTGATATGTTAAGTATGGGATCTGCCCTAATCTTTCATTTTGCAGTTTCTACAAAGTTGCTACGCTTCAGTCTTCCTTTTCCAAAACTATTAAACCTGTTATACATAGGGTGGTCTGTCAATCTTCTAAATTTTTCTGCTTGTTGCTGGGCTCTGCTATCTCTTCTGTCCTGCATTGGTTGTAAACAAGTGATCTTTTCTAGTTCATTAATAGGCGTTGTCTTCAGGCTTCCAGTTATGATTCGCATTCCTTGGTTTTGGACTCTACTTATTTTGTTAAAGTTTGACTTAGCTGCTGTTGCCCAAGCTGCAATGCCATATTCCAGTACTGGCCTCACCCGTCCAGTATATAACTTCTTGAGAACTTTCTCATCTGCTCCCCATGTTGTACCAGCAAGCTTTTTCATGATTGCCATTCTCTGCCTTGCTCTTGTTCGATTTTTCTCAACCTGTGTCTTCCATGTCAGGCGACGATCAAAGGTGACTCCTAGATAGTTTGGATTTTCTTCATGGCGCAATATTTTTTCATTCAATACCAGCTTAGGTTGCTGAGTTTTATTTGAGAGGGAGAACACTGTGCATGTTGTTTTCTCCTCACTTATCGTCACTAGCCATGATTTTGACCAGTCCTCTAGTGCTAATAAGGCTTGCTGTATTCTGCTGTTAGCTGTACTAATATATTCTTCAGATGTCTATATGGCTAGGTCATCTGCAAAGGAGGATGTGTGTACTCTGGCTGGAAAATTGTCTGTGATGTCATTTATATATGCTAGAAATAATGTTGGTGAAAGAACTCCTTCTTGGGGGACACCTTGCTCCAACAGCATCATTTTGCTTGTTTGTCCTTGTACTTTTGTCCTGGCAGTTCTGTTCTCAAGGTAGTGGCTGATCCATTTATACATTTTTCCACAAACATGCATTTTTTGCAGTTTTACTTTCAGTCCTTCCTTCCATACTTTATCAAATGCTTTTTCTAAATCTATCCAGACCGCTAGTGTGTGCTTTTTCTCTTGGAAGGCATCCTCTATTTCCTGAACTATATAGGTTATTTGATCTTCAGTGGATCTGTACTTTCTGAATCCTGCTTGGTGAGGTGTTAAGAGTTTGTTTTCTTCCAGATGCCATGTTAGCCTGCCATTGATAATGCGTTCCATTAATTTTCCTACACAGCTAAGTAGACTGATAGGTCGATAGCCATTTGGTTCTTCCAGGTCTTTTCCTTTCTTTGGGACTGGTATTAGTATAACTTCCTTCCATGCCTGTGGGACTATTCCTCTCTTCCAGCTGTTATTTAGGACTGCTAGTAGTTTCTTCTTTGCCTTGGTGCCTAGTCCTATTAGCATTTCATTTGTGATTCCATCCTTTCCTGGTGATTTCTTCTTTTTTAGGGTATTCATTGCCTGTTCCATTTCTTCCATTATTAGATTTGCCATAATATATTCTGCTGCTGTCTCTGTATTTCTATGATGTATCTGTTTGTCTTTGATTGCTCTCTTCTGTTCGGTTGTAATATCAATGTGGTTTGCATTTGCATAGTGTTCCATTAGTGCATTTGCAGCCTTTTTTCCTGTAAGCAAGGCATTTCCTTGTTTAATTGTTATTTGTTTGTTTCTAGGTCCTTCATTGTTCATGGCTTTCACTAGTTTCCATAGTTGTTTCCATCCCTGTCAAAATTCAGGTTTTCTGTTTTTTCCCTCCAACAATCTCTTGTTGTTTGATTTACTGATCTTTTATATTTTGCTGAGATGGCTTTGAGAGAGATGTTTGCTTCAATTGTTTGTTCTCTCTCTGCTGTCTTCCTGGCATCTTCAGCTTTGTCCTCCAAACTTTGTAGTTCTTCAGTCCAGTATGGTTTGTAATTTTTCCTCGCTCCTCTTGGAATGGACTCAATGGCTGCCTGTATTATCGCTCTGTTTAGACTTTCCACCATTTGCTTTATGTTGCCATATCGTGTATTTATGTTTTCACAATATTTGTCTGTTAGTATGGCAAATCTGTCCCAATCTGCTCGTTTGTAATTCCAGCGGGGCAAGGGCTTTTGCTCCCGTGGAACATACTCCATATTCATTACAAGCTTGATTGGTCTGTGGTCACTACCTGCTAATTGGTCCAGCACATGGCGATCGATTTTGTGGAGGATGTCTCCTGTGCAGAAAGCTAAGTCTGGAGTAGAAGTGGTAAGCCATCTTCTGGAGTAGAAGCTCGGTGTGTCATCCGCTTTGTTGAGTAGATGGAGATTTGAGTCTATTTCCCAGTCCTCCAATTCATCTCCTCTTTTGTCAGTATCTGGGTATCCCCATCTTTCTGAACGGCTATTAAAGTCTCCGACAATAATGCAGTTTGTGTCAGTTATTTTCATGTTTGAGAGTGTAAGGTTCTTATCTGCTGGGCTATACAGATTGTAGATTCTTATTTTCACGTCCTTTATCATTATATCAACACCTATAATTTCCGTTTGGTTGTCAGAGATCACAGATACTTCGCTGCAAGGTATTGTATTTCGTGTAAGTATTAGAACTCCTCCTTTGTGTCCTTCGCGGTCGAATCGTGTGGCTGAGAATTTGTTTGAAAATATCCTCTGACTGAGAATTTGTGATTGGCGTTGAGGTGTGTCTCTTGAATGCATGCCACATCTATTCTATCTTTATGAAGACGCTGTGTTAGAGAGTCTTTCTTCTTGTAAACTCCTTCGGCATTCCACTGTAGTATGTTGAGTGTCCGGGGTATTTGGTCAATAGCTCTTAACCTACTCCTCTGTGCCTTGACTCCACAGCACAGGGGAAGGTGACCACCAGTAGTCATGGGTGGACCCCCTCGAGGCAGGGGGCCCGGCACTATCGCCGCCTGATGGGACTTCGCGGGATTAGCACCATAACGATTAATTTTGATTTGTGACATCATAAATTAAGTTACGTTGCACTGCTTTGTCAAGCCTGTGGCTCAGTACATCCGATTTCGACAAGCATTTATTCGGGATGCTTTCCCTAGCCTTTGACTGTCCCGTCTACCTACAAGGCAGCAGGTTTGTGTGTCTCTTCGTCTGGTCCCTCTCCCTTGACCTGTCCGACATGGGTGACCCTACCAGTAGCTGTGCTACCGTCAGCATAGCTCTTGGGGTCATTGGGACGCGCAAGCCCCTCTACCTCGTCACGGTGGACACACAGCAGAGGGGATATTGGAACTATTATTGCCTGCTGCCAATCTGGGACTTTTCTTTCTTCTCATGCTATATTAAAAAAGTCGTGTTAGCCATTTAACTCCTGTTTCCCCACAGGCCTGAATAGCTTCTCTGGTTATTCCATCTGGACCCGGTGATTTGTTTTTAGGACTTCTGTATAACTGCTTTGACTTCTGCAGGGATGAAATTTGGTTCTTCTTGTCCATGGCTTTTAGGCACAAAAGTTTTTAATTTGGTGACACGTTTATAAAATTCTCTTGGGTAGTCTTTGCTAAGGGTCGCCACCAGTTCACCGTATGTTCTCCAGGATTCATCTTTAGATGCTCTAATTGTTCGTTTGGCCTCTCGTCGTGCTATTCTATAAGTAACATAGTCTTGTTCAGATTTAGTTTCCTTGGACTGCCAGAGTAACCAACAAAGATTGCTTAAAATAGGCTAATGAAACTAGAACACTATATATAACAATAAGAAAGTGACAAACAGCTTTCTTTTGGTCATGTGATGAAAAGAGAGGCAGTGGAAAAAACATTGATGACTGGAAAGATCACAGGGAAGAGCGGCTGAGGCAGACCAAGAGAGATGATGCTGGATGGATTGAGACGGTGGCATGGAGGAATGTCGTAAGCAGTGTTGATCCAGATCACCAAAGACAGATCTGTGGAGAGACATGAACGCCTACGCCGACTGGCAGGGAACTTAATTGACCAGGGAAGAAGTGCAGTTGAGAATAAAATGCAGACATTGTTAGTGGAAGGTGGGAGGATGCAGACATTGTTTGTGGAAGGTGGGAGGATGCAGACATTGTTAGTGGAAGGTGGGAGGATGCAGACATTGTTAGTGGAAGGTGGGAGGATGCAGACATTGTTAGTGGAAGGTGGGAGGATGCAGACATTGTTAGTGGAAGGTGGGAGGATGCAGACATTGTTAGTGGAAGGTGGGAGGATGCAGACATTGTTAGTGGAAGGTGGGAGGATGCAGACATTGTTAGTGGAAGGTGGGAGGACCTAAAGTAAAACTACTTTGGTTGTATAAGGATGAACTGGTCAGTTATTGTGTTTCTCTCAGGGCAGAAATGGTCTCAAACTACCAGCATTAATTAGGATGGATCAGTCAGTGTCTTTATTTGGTGTACTTACAATCAGCATTAATTAGGATGGATCAGTCAGTGTCCTTTGGTGTACTTAAACCAGCATTAATTAGGATGAACAGCATTAATTAGGATGGATCAGTCAGTGTCCTTATTTGGTGTACTTACAACCAGCATTAATTAGGATGGATCAGTCAGTGTCCTTATTTGGTGTACTTACAACCAGCATTAATTAGGATGGATCAGTCAGTGTCCTTATTTGGTGTACTTACAACCAGCATTAATTCGGATGGATCAGTCAGTGTCCTTATTTGGTGTACTTACAATCAGCATTAATTCGGATGGATCAGTCAGTGCCCTTATTTGGTGTACTTACAATCAGCATTAATTAGGATGGATCAGTCAGTGTCCTTATTTGGTATACTTACAATCAGCATTAACCATTTACAGGGCAGGTGTTTGTCCGTTTTGTAGCCCTGAACGGACAAGAATTTTCAGGTTCGGTAAAAATTTGGGTTACGTTAGTAAAAACTTCACATATAAGGTGTAGTCGACCGATTTTAGTTTAAAAAAAAAAAATGAAGGAAAAAGTATGCAGATTATTTTACTCATGTGAATGTTGCCGGTAATCCACACATGAACACAAATATTTACAAAATACATCATATTGTTTGTGATTGTCAGTCATTTATACGGCAATTTACAAACACATTTTCAGAATCAGAATAACTTTCCTTATTTAAAGTCTGACTCACGGCTGCTAACACTGATCACTGATATCTAGCTCCGATTAATAGTCAACTTCGTGCCCTTCAGTGTCACTTAAATTGAACACAGCGAAATCTCTGCTATCACTTGAAGAATCGTCAAAATCCATTTTGAAATACAAAGCATGAAACCCCCGAAAACTATTAAAAAATCTGTTCAAATTCAAAGTACGCGATTGCAAATGGCGGCCACGTTATCAAGCTATCGGCGAAACCAAAAATAGACAATCGGAAGCCCCGGAAAGCCACGAGGTTGCATTTTTACAATGCTTAGTATTCACAGGCGTTTTCTGACGTTTTGCCCGTCAACGGGTAAAGCGCGTTTGGACGCTACGCTACTAAAGGGTTAATTAGGATGGATCAGTCGGTGTCCTTATTTGGTGTACTTACAACCAGCATTAATTAGGATGGATCAGTCAGTGTCCTTATTTGGTGTACTTACAATCAGCATTAATTAGGATGGATCAGTCAGTGTCCTTATTTGGTGTACTTACAACCAGCATTAATTAGGATGGATCAGTCAGTGTCCTTATTTGGTGTACTCACCCTCTTTCGCCCTTTATCTTCCATTAAGGAATTGTTCCTCACCAAACTCACCCTAAACCGTCCCATCCCTAGCTATTTCATACAGCCTCCTCCATGTCTTCCCTGTGACATCCTTATCTGGTTTCCCCCCCCCCCCCCCCCCCAGTCTGTGTCCACCTTGCTACCTAGATAGGTGTATGATTCTATCTATTAAAGTCAGATTTTACCAAAGTTATCTGTTGCCTGTATCTTTGGGTTTCCTGTATTAATTTTTAGAACTAACCCATTGACTTCTCACCCAGTGTGTTCTTATCACTCTGCATCTGACCTCGCATGTGAGACGGAAGGGCAAATATCATCAGCGAAGTCAACAGCATAGAGCAGCTCTGTTGAGAAGTCCGTTAAATTCCATCCATGGTAATGCTGATGTGGTCCTCACAATCTAGTCCACAGCCAGAGATCAACAGAGGCAACAAGAGGAATCTTTGTCTCACTGCTGTTATTTAAAATACCTCTGTTAATTTTCCATCATGGAGGACCCTGCGTCTCTTTCCATATGTTGCCTTTATTCAGTTAATGATATTTGGGTGTGGAGTCCCGTAACGCGTCATCAATATTTAGTTTCCCTTTCAATGCTATCAAAGGCCTGTTCATAGTCCAGAAATGCATGGTGAAGTGGTGATTTCATTTGGATGTTTTGTTCTGTTGTAATGCACAATGTGACTAATGGACAGTGCTAGGTCTGTATGGTCGAAAGCCTGCCTGCCATTCATTGTGACCAGTCAGTGTCATTTAGTGTGACGGCCAGTCCATGTTTTCATTCAGTGTGATGACCATTGTTCTCATTCAGTGTGACAACCAGTCAATGTCTCATTCGGTGTGACAACCAGTCAATGTTCTCATTCAGTGTGGTGACTAGTCAATGTTCTCATTCAGTGTGACCAGCCAGTGTTTTCTTTACAAAAAATATCCTAACCTTTTTGGTATTTTCTCTATCTTCAGGTATGTTCCTCCAGGATCGAACACAACGCACGTACTCCACACAGGAACCAGTGAAACGCAGGGGTCGCCGGGGCAGTCAGGGAACACTTGTGCTACTCTTTCATCATCAGATGGGCAGTCGATGTCATCTACTGGAGTCTGCTCAGTGGCTGAGGAAATGATCTTAAATAGCTCTGACAATAACCAAGCTGCTATACTGACGCCTAAACAGAGTTTAAGTGAAGAGTTTAACACTACAGAGTATATCCCGCTGGGTCATGGCAGAATACGCGGAGCCCGGCGAGGTGGCAGAGGACGCGGAGGCAGAGGGCGTGGAGGTAGAGGGCGCGGAGGCAGAGGTAGAGGGCGACCAGCGATCAGGGTTTCAGAAGCCGAACTGGTGGCCCCATCTGCGGTGAGCAGCCAGACGTCCACATTGTCAGACCTTCAGCAGATCGGGGCTCACATCATCAGGGCTGACTGCGAAGCTGTAGATGGTGTTCCAGTTGTGTCCATTCCTGATTTCTCATCCGAGATTGATGCCCAGACCATCATGCCTGAAATCAGCCACCCTGCCAGTTATGAAACACACGCTGGTGGTGCACCCCAGCAAGCACAGGATGGTGTCAATGCCTTCACTGCTGCTTCATCTGAGCTGGGGTCACCACTTGCTTCTGGGCAGATTCCCACGGCCAGCTACAGTTTTAATGTCTCTTCACCGGGAACTCAGGGTTCTCCGGACAGAGCCAGACAATCTTCTTCGACCCTGAAACATGCTCGAAGTCTCCTAACGGGTAGGACCATCTCACCGCAGTCAGCTTCATCACTTTTCGCTGCTTTGTCAGATACCACAGATGCATCAGTATCATCACAAGCCAGTGTACACACGGAAGTTGATGAAGTTCAACAGGCTGTTGCACAGACAGGATCTCAGGCTTTAGCAATGGATGTTGGCACAGACTTCCATTTTGGGGATAGCGGTTTTAGTTTAGATGACACTGTAGCAAACATTGATGCCGCCACCAAGGATTCTGCTGTAGGTGTTGATAATGTACACGAAGCTGTATTCACACAGCCAGAGGCGGGCGAGAGTGATACCGTCATGAGCGTGGAAGAGAATCATGAGAGTACAGCAGAGAGGTACAGAATGCCAACAGAGCTCTTTCAGCCGGAAGAGGAGTCGCCAGAGAAATGTGTGAAACTTGATGAGGCCACCAGCAGAGTGTCAGTTAGTCTGTCTCCTGGGATGTTTCAGGAGTCTGAAAGGGGTTCATCAGATGAAACACAAGCACTTTCTCAGAGCCCGAACAGAAATGCTGCATTTTGTTCACCACTCAGGGAGGCTGAGATGGAAGAAGCTGGCGTGCAACCTGAATCCTCGGAGCACACTGATCTTATAACCGGTGAAGTAGAAATTACAGCACCATCTGTTGATGTGGTACAAAATGCCCTGGCAACATTCAGTCCAAGTTCCAAGGTTAGGAAAGGAAGACATAGAGCAGGTACTAGCAGACAAGGAACGCACAAGTCAGACATTAAAACTAAACTACAAGGTTCTGCATCAGACTCTTCAGATGGTTCAGCTGGTAATGAAAGGCTTGCAGGCTCCTTGCCACAAGAAGAAGCTTTGCTGCACATATCCATCACTGATTCAGTGGAACAGTCTGTGCCTTCTGGTGTTGGCGGATGTGCTACTGAAGCTGAAGATAGGCTTGAAGATGGACTGCAAGATGATGTGGATGTCACAGGATATCACAGCGCAGAAGGGTCTCCAAAGGCTGACATATCTATGGGACGATCTAAAACTTGCAAGAGAGGAGGCAAAAAGAACTCAGGAAGAACCAGGTCAGGACACAGTGAAGATGTGAGCGCAGCTGATTTGGGGACTACATTATTGTGTGACACTGTTGATACAGTACCCTTACCAGAACTGGCAGAAACATCAACACATGTTCCAGAAAGTGATTCTGTGCGGCATTCTGAGCCAGAGACAGTTGAAGTTGATGGTTATACTGCAGAGCCAGTTGGAGTTGATAGTTATATAGCAGAGCCAGTTGGAGTTGATGGTTCTACTGCAGAGCCATTTGGAGTTGATAGTTATACTGAAGAGCCAATTGAAGTTGATGGTTATACTGCAGAGCCGGCTGAAGTTGATAGTTATACTGCAGAGCCAGCTGGAGTTGATAGTTATACTGCAGAGCCAGCTGGAGTTGATAGTTATACTGAAGAGCCAGTTGAAATTGATAGTTATACTGCAGAGCCAACTGGAGCTGGTGGTTGTACTGCAGAGCCAGTTGGAGTTGATAGTTATACTGCAGAGCCAACTGGAGTTGATGGTTGTACTACAGAGCCAGTTGGCGTTGATAGATATACTGAAGAGCCAGCTGGAGTTGATAGTTATACTGCAAAGCCAGCTGGAGTTGATAGTTATACTGAAGAGCCAGCTGGAGTTGATAGTTATACTGCAGAGCCGACTGAAGTTGATGGTTATACTGCAGAGCCAGCTGGAGTTGGTTATATTGAAGAGCCTGTTGGAGTTGATGGTTATATTGACGAGCCAGTTGAAGTTGATAGTTATACTGCAGAGCCAGCTGGAGTTGATGGTTATACTGCAGAGCCAGCTGGAGTTGATAATTATACTGCAGAGACAGTTGGAGTTGATGGTTGTACTGCAGAGACAGTTGGAGTTGATAGTTATACTACAGAGCCAGCTGGAATTGATGGTTATACTACAGAGCCAGCTGGAATTGATGGTTGTACTGCAGAGCCAGCTGGAGTTGGTTATATTGAAGAGCCTGTTGGAGTTGATGGTTATATTGAAGAGCCAGTTGAAGTTGATAGTTATACTGCAGAGCCAGCTGGAGTTGATGGTTGTACTGCAGAGACAGTTGGAGTTGATGGTTGTACTGCAGACACAGTTGGAGTTGATAATTATACTGCAGAGCCAGCTGGAATTGATGATTATACTGCAGAGCCAGTTGGAGTTGATAGTTATACTACAGAGACAGGTGGAGTTTATAGTTGTACTACAGAGCCTGTTGGAGTTGATGGTTATTCTACAGAGCCAGCTGGAGTTGATGGTTGTATTACAGAGCCAGTTGGAGTTGATAGTTATACTACAGAGACAGTTGGAGTTGATAGTTATACTACAGAGCCAGTTGGAGTTGATAGTTATACTACAGAGACAGTTGGACTTTATAGTTGTACTACAGAGCCAGTTGGAATTGATAGTTGTACTACAGAGCCAGTTGGAGTTGATAGTTATACTACAGAGCCAGCTGGAGTTGATGATTCTACTGCAGAGCCATCTGGAGTTGATGATTGTACTGGAGAGCCTGTTGGAGTTGATAGTTGTACTACAGAGCCAGCTGGAGTTGATAGTTATACTACAGAGCCATCTGGAGTTTATAGTTATACTACAGAGCCAGTTGGAGTTGATAGTTATACTACAGAGCCAGTTGGAGTTGATAGTTATACTACAGAGCCAGTTGGAGTTGATAGTTATAATACAGAGCCAGTTGGAGTTGATAGTTATACTACAGAGCCAGTTGGAGTTGATAGTTATACTACAGAGCCAGTTGGAGTTGATAGTTATACTACAGAGCCAGTTGGAATTGATAGTTATACTACAGAGCCAGCTGGAGTTGATAGTTATACTACAGAGCCAGCTGGAGTTGATAGTTATACTACAGAGCTATCTGGAGTTGATAGTTATACTACAGAGCCATCTGGAGTTGATAGTTATACTACAGAGCCAGCTGGAGTTGATGGTTGTATTACAGAGCCAGTTGGAGTTGATAGTTGTACTACAGAGCCAGCTGGAGTTGATAGTTGTACTACAGAGCCAGCTGGAGTTGATAGTTATACTACAGAGCTATCTGGAGTTGATAGTTATACTACAGAGCCATCTGGAGTTGATAGTTATACTACAGAGCCAGCTGGAGTTGATGGTTATACTGCAGAGCCAGCTGGAATTGATGGTTGTACTACAGAGCCAGTTGGAGTTGATAGTTGTACTACAGAGCCAGCTGGAGTTGATAGTTATACTACAGAGCCAGCTGGAGTTGATGATTGTACTGCAGAGCCAGCTGGAGTTGATGGTTGTACTGCAGAGCCAGCGATGGATTCTGCTTATGTGGCAGTTGAAGTAGAATTGAAAAGCCAAGATGTTATTGAAGATCATCAACATTGTGCATCTGTAGCTCTCTTTGAAGATAGTCATCCTGACAGACCTTTACTTCATGATAGAGATAGTCAGATGGATGGACCTATGCCTCTTGTTGAAGATAGTCATTATGATGGACCTACACCTTTTGTAGCAGATAGTCATCCAGATAGAACTATACCTTTTGTTGATGATAGTCACCCAGCTGAAACTATACCTATTGTTGAAGAAAGCCATCCAGATAGAAATATACTTTTTGTTGAAGATAGTCAACCGGATAGACCTATAGTACTTGCTGAAGGAAGTCGAGGTGATGTTGTATCTGTAGCTCATGTTGAATGTAGCCAGTATGATGAAACTATACCTGAAGTAGCAGATAGCCAGTGTGATGAAACTATACCTGAAGTAGCAGATAGCCAGTGTGATGAAACTATACCTGAAGTAGCAGATAGCCAGTGTGATGAAACTATACCTCAAGTAGCAGAAAGCCTGTGTGATGAAATTATACCTCAAGTAGCAGATAGCCAGTGTGATGAAACTATACCTGAAGTAGCAGATAACCTGTGTGATGAAACTATACCTGAAGTAGCAGATAACCAGCGTGATGAAACTATACCTCAAGTAGCAGAAAGCCTGTGTGATGAAACTATACCTGAAGTAGCAGATAGCCTGTGTGATGAAACTATACCTGAAGTAGCAGATAGCCAGTGTGATGAAACTATACCTGAAGTAAGAGATAGCCAGTGTGATGAAACTATACCTGAAGTAGCAGTTAACCAGTGTGATGAAACTATACCTGAAGTAGCAGATAGTCAGTGTGATGAACATATACCTGAAGTAGCAGATAGCCGGTGTGATGAAACTATACATAGTTCTGTGCTGCCAAGAAAGATGAAGAGATCCAGAGGGAGAGAGAGATCTAGTAGGAGCAGACGGGGCAAGAGAGGAAAGTCCAGCCAACCTCTTCTAGCGGAATCTGTGGACACTAGCAACACCGGGAGTGGCAGTTCTCCCCCACTGACTGAACATGCTGTCAGCAGCCCCAGATGCAATGTTAGCGGTACATCCACTCATCTATCTAGTCCAGAGAATACATCTATGCAGTGTTCAGAGGTCTTCCATGATGGAAGTCTAGTCCCGGATTCACTGATACAAGGAGATAATGCTGTAGAAGAACAGCTACATGAAGACGTGGACCATGTGACTCCAGAAGTCAACTGTCAGGTGGAGGCAGAGTGTGACGGGAGTTTGAAGGTTGACAACTCAAAGTGCGTGCTGGAAATTATCCAGGAACGAGGAAGCAAGCAGCTTCCAGATGATAGTGCAGTATTTAGGGAATCAGTCAGCCAGATTCCATTAGAGACATTCAGTGAATCTGTTGGTGTCACATCAGAGTGGCCATCAGAAGGCTTTGCTCACATAACTGGTCTAGACAAGGAACCTCTACACAACGCTGACAGTGATGATCCAGGTGAATGGAGACCACTTGTGGCCAGCGGTTTAGGTTCTGCCACTGATGCTCTGCTGGAAGATGAAATCCACCTGGCAGAACATTCAACACAGCTCAACAATGAAGGTGTAGAAACTGTTATAGAAGCTCAGGGAAATGTGAGTACAAAAACTGTGAGGAAGTCAAGAAGCAGAGCTAAGAGTAGGACTAGAAAGTCAGGCAAGAACAAGAGATCACATGACAATGTTGCAGTTGAAGCAGTAGAACTTTGTGCATCAACTACTGAATCTGTGAAGGAAACAACAGCCGTAAATACTCCAGAGTTCTCTCCACAGAAGTCCCCCAGACCTGATCCGTCCCCCAGACCTGATCCGTCCTCCAGACCTCATTCCAGCCAACAACATGAAACACATTCAACCAGCTCTGTAGGACCTTTCTCAGGCTCGTTGTCAGGGGGTGGGTTAGTGTGCAAGTCGAAAGAAGAATCCAGAAGGGATTGTTTGGAGGTTCAAGAGAGTGAAGATGTGATTGCTACTGTTGCAAGTTCAGCCTCAGAAAAGACCGGCAGGCCCAGTAGACCCAGTAGACCCAGAGAACGGACAAGTAAGCACAGAGGCAAAAGGAAGTCTGACAACAGTGCCAGTGAACACCCAGAACCTTCCGGCACATTTCCAGCGGTTTCATCAGACATCAAAACAGATTGTACAGTTAATTCTGAATCCAAGCTTCATTCAAATCATTTACCCCAAATGCCTGCAAGACAGGGAGTTATTTTAGAACATCGAAAGCGAGTTCTATCCCCAGCAGTACGGAAAGATGTTAAGAAAAAAGCCAGGATAGAACAGGAAGTGAAGGAAGTCATAGCCTCTTCTCCCACGGCTGTGTATTATAAGCGGAAGAAAGCAGACTGGGGGATCGTTTCAGATGTGGGCAAGGGAACGGATCAACGTGCATCATTTAGCTATAAAGGTCTCACAGGCAGGTGTGTCATGTCCAGTGCTAGACATTCCTTGCTTGAGCAGGAGCGGCAAGCCTCTGTTCCTCCACGTTACAGCCGATTGGTGCATCATCCACCTGAGAAGAGCCACGCTCCAGAGGCATCGTCTGCTGTTGTCATACGCCGCAGGCAGAAGCCTCAGCAGAGGCCCGAGCTGAATTCATCCTATGAAATCATTCCTCTGTCTTTAAACCGACAGTTGTACCCAGGATGTACGGGTGGTTCAGCTGTTAAAGACTTAGAGGGCAGGGAGGCGTTCACTGGGGTTGTGATGAGGCGGAGGCAGGGTAGAGCAGATTGGAGTTGTTCAGCCGATCCGGACAAAGCCTTGGGTAACCTCACCAAGGAAAGACTTCACTCAGTGCCAGTGACATACTGCAAGCGGCTGATATCTTCATTGTGTATCAGTCGTGGAGACCTTAGTGCTGCGGTTAGGGTTTCAGGTAAACATCTTGAGAAGTCTGTGGCATCGGAAGAGGCAAAGGCTGATTCATTGAACAAGGATGTGGTTGAATTGGAGAAAACTGGCAACAGTGGCATGCTTGATTCTGTTAAAGTTTGTCATGATGCTTTGGTTGGTTCGGAAAAAAGCAGTGACAATAATGTGGTTGATTCAGAAAGAACTTGTGAGGATAATGTCGGTGATTCAGAAGAGAATTGTGACGGTTATGTGGTTGATTCAGGAAAAACTTATGACCATGTGGTTGATTCAGGAACAACTTATGGTGATGTGGCGGATTCAGAAAAAACATGTGATGTTTCAGAAAAAGGATGTGACAATGTGGCTGATTCAGAAAAAAGTTCTAAAAATGTGATTGAATCAGAAACAGCTTGTGTTAGTGATGAAGTGCCAACAGATGATACTGGTGATGGATGTGGAGAAAGGGCTGTGTGCGCTTCTCAAGATTCGGTAAATAATACACCTCAAAAGAAGTCAACCAAGCTCAAAAATAAACACAAAAAACGGAAGAATTTGAGCACGGAATTCACCCCATCAGCCAAAAAAGCGAAACCTTCTCTGGAAGATGGAAGCCCATCCTTTCTCAGCCAGTCTTGCCTCAAGGAGCTGGATGATTCACCATTACATACTGATGATGCTGACACTGCATTGACACAAGTTGAAGCTGTAAGAGACATGTCGCCAACAGCTGCATCTTCAGCTTGCCTTTCCCCAACTCGACGCTCGGGGAGGACTCCCATTCCTTCAAAAAAGATTTTGGATGCTTTTGAGTATTCAAAAATGCCATCACCTTTAAAACTTCGCAGGGTCTCATCTGTGAGCTCAGACGACAGACAGGCTGAATTCAGCAGTGATGTGAACTTGGAGTCTGCACCTCTTTCATAGAAGTCATGTTATAACATCTTCCGGTGGTATTTTCTTTGTGAATCCTGTGCATTTCACTGTTATTTTAGGCCTTGAGTAGATGAATTATGTCTCAATGAAATTGTCTGGGAAAACTTGTAGCTTGTGAGACATTAGAGAGTAACATGTTGATGGCACACATAAGATGTCATATGGTTGTTAGCAAGAGGATTGGTTGTCTCCACTTGATTCAGTTGTTACTTATTTGTTAGCAAGTGGATTCGTTATCCCCACTTGATTGTTATAGAGTCGTTAGCAAGTGGATTGGTTATCCGCCTTGATTGTCATGTAGTCGTTAGAAAGAGTATTGGTTGTCTTCACTTTATTCAGTTGTTACATAGTCATTAGCAAGTGGATTGGTTATCCAACGTGATTGAAATGTAGTCGTTCAAAAGAGGATTGGTTGTCTCCACTTGATTGTCATGTAGTTATTAGCAAGAGGCTTTGATTTTCCCACTTGATTGTCATGTAGTCAGTAGTAAGTGGATTGGTTGTCTCCACTTGATTGTCATGTAGTTATTAGCAAGAGGATTGGTTATCCTCGTTATCCCCACTTGATTGTTATAGAGTCGTTAGCAAGTGGATTGGTTATCCGCCTTGATTGTCATGTAGTTGTTAGAAAGAGTATTGGTTGTCTTCACTTGATTCATTTGTTACATAGTCATTAGCAAGTGGATTGGTTATCCAACGTGATTGAAATGTAGTCGTTCAAAAGAGGATTGGTTGTCTCCACTTGATTGTCATGTAGCTATTAGCAAGAGGCTTTGATTTTCCCACTTGATTGTCATGTAGTCGTTAGAGAATTGGTTGTTCCCACTTGATTGTCATGTAGTCAGTAGTAAGTGGATTGGTTGTCTCCACTTGATTGTCATGTAGTTATTAGCAAGAGGATTGGTTATCCCCACTTGATTGTCATGTAGTCATTAGAAAGAGGAGTGGTTGTTCTCAGTTGTTTAAGTTGTTTTGTATTAACTTATTGACTAAATACCTTGCACACTGCAAGATTGCAATTAACATTACATGTTGTGGTAATACTGTGCACGCTACACCCCACGGGGTGGTGAGTTATGTGCTATTTACAAGACGATGTAATCGAGTATTGGCGATCTGTTGGGAAAGCAATACTCGTCTGTCTGATCATGTTCGTAATCTCTCCAGGCAAGACATGGGTACTAACCATCTACCATCACCATGATGGAATTTCTGTCACTTGCAATAAAGTATTTATCATAAGCAGGCTTCATCAGAGTGGAGAGGGTGTTTTTATCCATCCTTTTGTTAGCCAGGACTCTTGGTCTGCTCCCAGTTGGTTCTGATTGGAGATGAAGACAGGAGTTGGTCAGTGTGTTCCTGATCCTTTGTCATCATCGCCTCAGCTGCATCTTTCCTAAGAATTAACATGCTGAAAGTATGCCCCTGTGTGACAGCTTAGTCAAGCGAGGACAGCCAATCCTCTCTCTGACGATTGTTTGACAGTTTAGCCAAGTGGGGACAACCAGTCCTCTCTTTAACAATTGTATGACAGTTTAGTAAAGTGGGGACTAGTCCTCTCTCTGATGTTTGTATGACAACTTAGTCAAGTGGGGACAACCAGTCCTCTCTCTAATGTTTGTATGACAACTTAGTCAAATGGGGACAACCAGTCCTCTCTGTAATGTTTGTATGATGACTTAGTCAAGTGGGGACAACCAGTCCTCTCTTAATGTTTGTATGACAATTTAGTCAAGTGGGGACAACCAGTCCTGTCTGTAACAATTGTATGACAACTTAGTCAAGTGGGGACAACCAGTCCTTTTTGTAATGTTTGTATGACAATTTAGTCAAGTGGAGACAACCAGTCCTCTAATGATTGTATGATAGTTTAGTCAAGTGGGAACTAGTCATCTCTCTAATGTTTGTAAGACAATTTAGTCAAGTGGGGACAACCAGTCCTCTCTGTAATGATTGTATGACAATTCAGTCAAATGGGGGACATCCAGTCCTCTCTGTAACAATTGTATGACAACTTGGTCAAGTGGGGACAACCAGTATTCTCTGTAATGTTTGTATGACAATTTAGTCAAGTGGGGACAGCCAGTCCTCTCTCTAATGATTGTATGACAAGTTAGTCAAGTGGGGACAACCAGTCCTCTCTCTAATGTTTGTATGACAAGTTAGTCAAGTGGGGACAACCAGTCCTCTCTAATGTTTGTATGACAACTTAGTCAAGTGGGGGACAACCAGTCCTATCTAATGTTTGTATGACAATTTAGTCAAGTGGGGACAGCCAGTCCTCTCTCATGATTGTATGGCAATTTAGTCAAGTGGGGACAGCCAGTCCTCTCTCTAATGATTGTATGACAGTTTAGTCAAGTGGGGACAATCAGTCCTCTCTCTAATGTTTGTATGACAAGTTAGTCAAGTGTGGACAATCAGTCCTCTCTCTAATGTTTGTATGAGAAGTTAGTCAAGTGGGGACAGCCAGTCCTCTCTCTAATGATTGTATGACAATTTGGTCAAGTGGGGACAATCAGTCCTCAAAATTCATACGGACATTGTGACTTTTCCATGGCTGTAGACGAGGAGTAGAGAGCACTTATGGGAATGTCCTGAGTGCTGTGAGGTCGGTTCTGGACTCAACTTCTTCCAGAACATCTCCTGGTCTCTATGTTTGTGGAAACCCAGGTCAGTTTAAGAAAACATGCATTCCCTCTCAGACTCCTGATGACTGTAATGATGCCAGAGTCATCCATCCTTACACAGCATAAAATATACATGAGCCAGCCTGGATCAGTGTTTGACATGTTGCTTCATGCACGCTGGGCATTCCCAACGTTGTGAGGATGATTGTTCTTGTTAGGACAAGAGAGTTATATGAGCCCAGAAGCTACTGCAGATGTTGTTTTTCTGGTAATTGCTGCTGGGACAACAAAAGAACAAACATTCTTGTGTGTGTATATTTGTATAGATTTCCTGTTTAACTTAAATGCTTATATGCAAGAGGTTTTTGTTGCCACTATTTGAGAGAGAGATTGCTTTAAAGTATGAGTGCGCTGTCAGTGAAGTTGATAGGGAACTGTGCTGACAATATGAGCATGGTTGGATGGAGGGCTCGACATCTGCTGATTGAGGACAAGACTGACCACCTGTCCATGCATTCAGCTACATAATGTGGTGGCCCTGTTACATTATAGACCTTTAGCAGGAAGCTGCTGTGTCGGGGCAAATTTGTTGTTGTTGCCTCTTTCATGTGTGGCTGGTGATGTTGGGCAGTGGGATGTGACCACCACCTGCTTGTGGGGGAAGCGTACCAACACATGTGTGTGTGTCTGATATTGTTTGCTTGGTGTTTACACTTGATGTCTTATAGGATTCACATGTTGTGTTATTCTGACTGATTAGGCCAGATTTTGTTTGTTACATGCACATTGACTGATGTTTGTAGTATAGTGTTGTGTTGTGAACATGTATAATTAATGATGTATGTAGTAAGGTATTGAGCATGCATGACTAGTATTATGGTGTGAACATCTGTGACTGCTGCTTGTAGCATTATTATGTGAACATGTTTGTAGTATTATGATGTGAATATGTATGACTGATGTTTATAGCATAATGATGTGAATATGTATGACTGATGTTTACAGTATTATGGTGTGAACCTGTATGACTGATGTTTATAACATTATGGTGTGAAAATGTATGGCTGATGTTTGTAGTATGGTGGTGCAAACATATCACTAATGTTGTATGCAGTCAGTTGTACAAATCCAGCATTAAACAATTCTGTATACTACACGGTGACATTCGATGGGTGATGTGACACAGAAATACACACGACCATTGCCGTAGCCAGAGAGTTTGGCTAGACCAGGTAACATGAATAACAGAAATGTTACTAGTACAAACATGTGCTCACTGAAACATTCTCCAGGCCAATTCTGAATGGTTGTGAATGCTGAACAGGGAGGTATGACATGAGGGAGAAACTGGAGGTGTGGTTTTTGAGAAGAGTGGACAGAAATTAAAACAGACAGCTGCAGATGTCACAAGACTTGGTACTCGAAGAAGTGATAGTTTCAAGATGCGAGCACGTGTGACTGATATGTGTGAGTATGTGTATATATATATATATATATATATATAATGTTGACATATTTCATGTCCTTGGAGACTGGGCATATTGTTCTTGTGCTTGTCCTGGAGACTGCCCACCTGTCACCACATCTCTTGGTTTTGCTATTGTTTACTCCCAAGTTATGTTCTCTAGTTTTAATAATTAGTTTTGTAATGGGGAGCATAAGAGAGGTAGGTGTGGGTGGTTTTTTTTGTTTGTTTGTTTTTACCAGTTTGAAAGTGGCATGTAATGTTACAGATAATACTGGGGTGGGAGATGAATGTAATAAGTGGGGGTAGCTGTTTTTATTGCAGTTGTGAGGTCAAGAGTTCTTCTGCGTTCATCCGGAATTTTTTTTTTCGGGCGTGATTGCGTTGTGCCTGTTTACAGCAGAGCTGCGTTCTTGCACCGTTAGGCTGACACATCCAACTTCTGCGGGGGTCAAGAGTTCATAACCATTAAATGTGCTTGACACTGCCTAAGTGATTTTTGAAATTGCTTGGTTGTCTGGATTGTCTGAAATTGCTTCTTGTTTGTACAGTAATGAATGATAACTTAATGGTGCTCACAGCACGACTGTAAATCCATTATCCATCCTTTCAGTGGAGGATTGATACAGATGGGCCGTCATGAAATTGTTCTGTTGTTGCGGCAATTCTCCATGATTTTCTTTGAATACATTTGAATTATCGGTTCGTTATTTTTGTTACTGTGTGTTTTATGAATAAAATAAGGCAATTATGTTTTTATATTTGGTGTTTGTTTTAAGGTTGTTGAAACGTATTTTGTTTAGGTTTTTTTTTTGGTTGGTTATATTTGGTGGTTGTGTTTTTATATTTGTTGTTTGATGTTTTGTACTTGTTCTATGTATATTGTCTTGGTTGTATATTTGGTGTTTATGGGGGTATGAGTGGTCTCGAGTATAGTGTCTGCCTCAAGTGTTGGGGGTCCCAGGTTCAAACCCTGGTGAGCGCCAGGATTTTTTCACGTGGACTTCTAGTAACAAAATTTCTCCTGGAAGGGACCCCTGCTACTTGTTATGGCATTTTAATTACAGTGTGACTTGGGACATATTTGACAAATTGTATGAATGGAACAGCCATGACAAATTATATGAAAGGCTCTTTAATGTTGGCCACCCACTCCTAGAGTTGGCTCCGTGGTGAAGAGTCTACGGGCGCAGTTTGTAATTCCGTATGCCGTGTTCAAAACACAGCTGCGGGCGATTTGGCATCAGACTGCCTTGTGGTGTTTTTACAAAATTGTATGAGTGAATGTTCAGAAAGCAATGGCAAACAACTGAATGTAAACTTGCCAAGAAACCACAAACATCCAAAAAATGCATTGGTTGATTGCAACATCCTGTAAGGGACATGCAAATAACTTTCCCACTGCTATATGACATTGCTGACTGGCACCTGGCCGACGATAGTTTGCTACATTGTGCTTCAAGAAAGGCATAATAACTACAACCCATACAGGGCACCACTACACATGGTCTCTAAATTCAAGAGAGGGCACCACAACAGAGACCATGTGTTGCCCATGCAGCATGATCCTTCTCTCGGCCTGTCTAGTTTACTCCAGAGGAAAGGTAACACCAATACCTCTGGAAGAAGACCAGTTGTAGAAGCTGTTGGATCAGCAAAGCAATACTCTGTCCGCCTGTTGCAGCATCAATCCTAGACCTGTTGCTGACCAAGGCTTACGGCCTGGTTTGCCCTGTCATGACATTTTTAGTCTTTAGGTTGCACTCCCTCGCACTAGGATATTAAGGCTTGTGCCCTCCCAATTGCCCAGAATTCTGCTCTAATAGAAAGCAGGCAGCTGTCATATCTGATGAAGATTTGATAGTTAAAAAAAAAATAATGGAATGCTTAATGAATTTGCCTGTCATGCTTGACAAAATAAATCAACGGAACAGCCACTCTTATAGGACATTTGACAAAATATATGAAAGGGACACATGCTCGTTATTTTGACAATCATTAGTTTTTATTAAGGATGGAAAAAGTTATTGCCTGTGTTTAAAAAAAAAGACCAAATAATTTTACATAGATGACCTAGCAAAAAAATGGCAATGTAAAAATAGCCATAATGTAACACATGATAATAAAGTCACCATAAAAACAATAACATGGCCAGGATGATTAGACGAGCTGTAATGACTTGTTACATTTTACTACTACTTTGTTCTTCTTACAAGGAGAGTGCATCACAGCTCGTCCCCCACCTCAAAGGCCAGTGTGTCCATTTTTGGAATGCATTTGTTTATGGTCGGTTTCCTCTAAACAGATTCCATCCAAGGTATAGAGCTCTCTATCTACACTAGGTAGATTTTCTTATCCTACAAATTTTGCAAGAGCAGTGGCCTTACAGCCTATTCTCTAAGATTTCCAACGGTGGTGGAATTTTCAATGTGCAGATGGGACCTCTGGTTTGTCACCTTTGTCTGAGACATGCCAAGTGTTCGATCTTACAACCCGAGAGATGTGTGTGGTATCAGACACCAATGGTTCTTGGAGAAAAAATTCCCCCGAGACCTAGACCTAATTCTCAGCAGGTTCCAACCAATACTTTCAGCCTTCATATGTCTTGAAAGGAAATCCAAAATGGTCATTAAAATATAAAACACAAACATTTTCTGTTTGATTGATAATCAACATAGCACAACGGGCAAATTCACAGACGCTCAGTCTTCTGAGACAAATGTAGTCGGGTGTAGATGCTGGCTGGTTGTGTGCAGGATTCCAATGATTTCAGCAGCAGCAGCAGACATAAGGTCCATGATCAAGATCAAACATGTACATCAATAAGCCATATACTGAGCACTTTAATGCACTGTCTGTTCTATGAGCTCTCAAATAGTGAGAAGTGCACTAAGACAGATTACTGCCAGAAAGTAAATAATATTGCTGTGGATGTCATTCCACTGTAGTGTATTTGCACATGGACACGCTGATAAACATGCAAAACGGAACAGAATTTGAACAAGAAACCAAATGTTTCATTTTGAATGAACAAACATAAGAATAACGGAGCTATCTGGGCTATTAGAAAAGCACAGAATCGAGCCAACAGCAACTAGCACACTAATCTGACAGTAACAGATCCCATAAAGCTGACTAACTACACAACCGGGAACAGAATGTGAACAAGAAAACAGCTTCATACTTTGAGAATCAGAAAGATATTAGAAAAGCCAAGCGAATCGCAAAAAGTGACTTATGAGAGTATGGAGCCGGTCGCTCAGAAAGTCGTGGCGTGCTGATGAGCGTAATCTAGCCTAGGAATCAACATACAGCTGAAAGATGCTGGTGTTGACCGCAATATCCTGAAACAGGATGGAAACGCGGGGAAAAAAAAAAAAAAAAAAGGATCAAACCAACAATAACAGATCATAATTTGACTCAGTGTAGGCCTAACTGATCGCATAAACACATGATATTTCTTCGTCTCTCTACTTCATCAGTATACACATACAGACTCTTTGTGAACAAACCCACTTGGCATGTTTAGTCGAATTGTCCCGTGCACCGCAGCTCAGAAATATACTGGTTCATTGCATCAATATTAAACTCGAAGCTAAAGAACTCTGAAAAGCAATTTAGTTCATCATAAGAACTTGCATAACATTACTAATCAAAAACAGTGATTGACAGAAGTATTCTCGTGTGTGTGTTTTTATACTTGATGAAAGTAATGCATTTCTTTGAAATGTCATATATACATTACAAAGAACAATTGTATACCCAAATGCCACATCAAGTGCATGGAAGCAATCTGAAACCAGTCAATGTATTTAAGTATTTGGATACTTTAATAACAGCAGATGGAAGATGTATTTAGGATGTTAAATGTACAATAGCCCAAGCAAAAGCAACATTTTACAAGATGAGGAATAATCTCAGCAGTTTATCTGTGCCAATCGAGATGAGGAAAAGAGTTCTCAAGATCTATATTTGGCAAATCCTGATATACAGAAGCAAATCATGGACAAGTTGCATACAAGTGACGAATTATGTGGAAGCTGCGGAGAAGAGTTTTTATGGAAGAATGTAAGAACATGATTAGAAAGAGCAATAAAAATATCTTGAAAAAAAAAAAGTTAACTCACAAAGAGAACTGGGTACTCACATCAGTTAACTCACAAAGAGAACTGGGTACTCACATCAGTTAACTCACAAAGAGAACTGGGTACTCACATCAGTTAACTCACAAAGAGAACTGGGTACTCACATCAGTTAACTCACAAAGAGAACTGGGTACTCACATCAGTTAACTCACAAAGAGAACTGGGTACTCACATCAGTTAACTCACAAAGAGAACTGGGTACTCACATCAGTTAACTCACAAAGAGAACTGGATACTCACATCAGTTAACTCACAAAGAGAACTGGATACTCACATCAGAATCTTACAACCTTCATTCTTTGGGCACGTCATGAAAAGAGGAAAGTTGGAGTATGACATCACAACACGAAGGATAGAGGGGAAGACCAATAAGAGAGAAGATGCTAACAGTTTGACATCATGGCATTGAGAAAAATCGGAATAAGAAATTATTGGAAGCACAAGACAGAAAGTTGTGCGCAGACATGATCACAAACAACACAGAATGGACCATAATAAGTCATACATATTAACATTTTATATTATGACACGACTGCACCATTTTTCAACACAATCCACAAATATTTTCAGCAGATTACAACAAAGCGTTGTTAAAATCAGATTCTACACAACCAATGATAATGTCAGCAGATATCAGCCACCAATACTTTCATCTCATGTCTATCTTTTTCAACATTTTCACCAAACTATCAAAGTTTTAAAATGTTTTCATCACATTTACAATATTTTTTCAGCAAGTTCACCACTCTAACATTTCAAATGTTTTCATCATATTTCGCATACCTTTTTAACAATTTTACCAAACTCTCTAAAAACATTTCAAATGTTTTCATAATATTTCACATATCTTTTTAACAATTTTACCAAACTAACATTTCAAACATTTTCATCACATTTCACATACCTTTTTAACAATTTTATCAAACTCGCTAACATTTCAAATGTTTTCATCACGTTTCAGTTATCTTTTCAAGAATTTAATAAAACTCAGATCTATCAAAAACAAAATAAAAATCTGATCTTTCTGTTGATGGACAATGAAAACCCAACAGAATCTGTGGATGGACAATGAGAACCCAACATATATATGACCACATTCTCAACATATAGTTAAAATCACTGGTTTATCACTTAGGAACTAAGAGAAAACAGTTCAAGAATAAAATAAAGCACACAATCTTATTTGTAAACCAAAATCTCACTGGACGTTGCATAATGTAAACAACAACAGAAATAATACAACAGCATGATGAAAGTGTAAATATAATAAACATGATGAAGATTGTCAAATCAAATAACCATGCAGGCTGAACTGAACATAGTTTTGTAGGTTGTCTGCATTTTTAAAAGCACCAAATAATTTACCCTGATGTACAAAAAGTTAGAGGCATCTTCTTTACATAATCTCGCAGTCAACTCCGCCATTTTTTGGCTGTTTATGATTTCTTAGTAAATTTATGTTCAGTAGTTTGCCATTGCCGGCTTCGTGGCTTAGAGGTTATGACTTTTCTCCGTAATCTCGTATACTCTCGTCGGTGATGACGGTTCAAATCAGCAGTGGTTCGAATCGCATCGGTAACTTACGGGGTATGTGAGCCGGCCGCTCAGAAAGCAATGGCAAACTACTGAGCGTAATCTTGCCAAGAGATCAACAAACAGCTGAAAGATGCTGGTGTTGACAGCTAAGTCCTGTAAAGGATATGCTACAAAAAAAAAAAAAAAAAAAAAAAAAAAAGTTTGCCATTGCTTTCTGAACAACCAACACTAATACCCTTGTATAGAAACAAATGCAAGGCGATCTGCTTCCAAATCTCCTATAATTGGTTATCCAGGTTATAAACAAGCAATTGTATTAATTCTTATATATATATATATATATATATATATATATATATATATATATATATATATATATATATATATATATATATACATACATTGGCACCTTTCTGCCTTGACAGACGATAGTTTGGTACATTGTGCTTCAAAAAGGCTTAATAACTACGACCCATGGCGGTGGCGAGTGTGGCTGGTAAGGCCAATTCTTGCTGTAAATGTTTGCCAACAGTAGATGCATGTGAAAACATGGTCATTTCCACCATTTTGCACCATCTTACGTCTCTCACGCTCTGTGTGTGCTTTATCTGCAATCATTTTCTCCTCTGTCTTTATTCCATTTCCGATAGTTGCCCTCCATGCAACACGTTCAGCGGCGACTTGCTCCCAATGTGCATTATCAATGTCTGTATCAATCATGTCCCGTTTACACACATCTATGTATCGTAGTAGAGGCCGACCCTGAGATCTCCTACCCGTCTGTAATTCACCAAAAAAGATGTCCTTTGGTATTCTACCATCATCCATCCTCCTAACATATCCTATCCATCTAAGTCTACGAAGACTGAGCATGGAATAAACTGTCACACAACCTGATCTTTCCAATACTTCAGTATTTGTGATTTTGTCTTGCCACTTAATACCAAGAATTCTTCGCAGACACCGCATATGAAAGCTGTTTAAACGTTTCTCTTGGTGTGAGTAAGTTGTCCAGGTTTCACTGCCATAAAGAAGAGTACTAAGGACACAGGCTTGATAGACAAGGACTTTTGTTTTGGCAGTAAGCTTCACGTTCTCCCAGACTCTTTTTCTTAACCTGTTCATTGTTGTTGTATATATATTGCCCCTCTGCTGTGTGTCCACCGTGACGAGGTAGAGGGGCTTGAGCGTCCCAATGACACCAAGAGCTATGCCGACGGTAGCACAGCTACTGGTAGGGCCACCCATGTCGGACAGGTCAAGGGAGAGGGACCAGACGAAGAGACGCACAAACCTGCTGCCTTGTAGGTAGATGGGACAGTCAAAGGCTAGGGAAAGCACCCCGAATAAATGCTTGTCGAAATCGGATGTACTGAGCCACAGGCTTGACAAAGCAGTGCAACGTAAAACCTGCTGCCTTGTAGGTAGACTGGGGACAGTCAAAGGCTAGGGAAAGCATCCCGAATAAATGCTTGTCGAAATCGGATGTACTGAGCCACAGGCTTGACAAAGCAGTGCAACGTAACTTAATTCATGATGTCACAAATCAAAATTAATCGTTATGGTGCTAATCCCGCGAAGTCCCATCAGGCGGCGATAGTGCCGGGCCCCCTACCTCGAGGGGGTCCACCCATGACTACTGGTGGTCACCTTCCCCTGTGCTGTGGAGTCAAGGCACAGAGGAGTAGGTTAAGAGCTATTGACCAAATACCCCGGACACTCAACATACTACAGTGGAATGCCGAAGGAGTTTACAAGAAGAAAGAGTCCCTAACACAGCGTCTTCATAAAGATAAAATAGATGTGGCATGCATTCAAGAGACACACCTCAACGCCAATCGAAAATTCTCAGTCAGAGGATATCAGGCCACACGTTTCGACCGCGAAGGACACAAAGGAGGAGTTCTAATACTTACACGAAATACAATACCTTGCAGCGAAGTATCTGTGATCTCTGACAACCAAACGGAAATTATAGGTGTTGATATAATGATAAAGGACGTGAAAATAAGAATCTACAATCTGTATAGCCCAGCAGATAAGGACCTTACACTCTCAAACATGAAAATAACTGACACAAACTGCATTATTGTCGGAGACTTTAATAGCCGTTCAGATAGATGGGGATACCCAGATACTGACAAAAGAGGAGATGAATTGGAGGACTGGGAAATAGACCCAAATCTCCATCTACTCAACAAAGCGGATGACACACCGAGCTTCTACTCCAGAAGATGGCTTACCACTTCTACTCCAGACTTAGCTTTCTGCACAGGAGACATCCTCCACAAAATCGATCGCCATGTGCTGGACCAATTAGCAGGTAGTGACCACAGACCAATCAAGCTTGTAATGAATATGGAGTATGTTCCACAGGAGCAAAAGCCCTTGCCCCGCTGGAATTACAAACGAGCAGATTGGGACAGATTTGCCATACTAACAGACAAATATTGTGAAAACATAAATACACGATATGGCAACATAAAGCAAATGGTGGAAAGTCTAAACAGAGCGATAATACAGGCAGCCATTGAGTCCATTCCAAGAGGAGCGAGGAAAAATTACAAACCATACTGGACTGAAGAACTACAAAGTTTGGAGGACAAAGCTGAAGATGCCATGAAGACAGCAGAGAGAGAACAAACAATTGAAGCAAACATCTCTCTCAAAGCCATCTCAGCAAAATATAAAAGATCAGTAAATCAAACAACAAGAGATTGTTGGAGGGAAAAAACAGAAAACCTGAATTTTGACAGGGATGGAAACAACTATGGAAACTAGTGAAAGCCATGAACAATGAAGGACCTAGAAACAAACAAATAACAATTAAACAAGGAAATGCCTTGCTTACAGGAAAAAAGGCTGCAAATGCACTAATGGAACACTATGCAAATGCAAACCACATTGATATTACAACCGAACAGAAGAAAGCAATCAAAGACAAACAGATACATCACAGAAATACAGAGACAGCAGCAGAATATATGATGGCAAATCTAACAATGGAAGAAATGGAACAGGCAATGAATACCCTAAAAAAGAAGAAATCACCAGGAAAGGATGGAATCACAAATGAAAAGCTAATAGGACTAGGCACCAAGGCAAAGAAGAAACTACTAGCAGTCCTAAATAACAGCTGGAAGAGAGGAATGGTCCCACAGGCATGGAAGGAAGCTATACTAATACCAGTCCCAAAGAAAGGAAAAGACCTGGAAGAACCAAATGGCTATCGACCTATCAGTCTACTTAGCTGTGTAGGAAAATTAATGGAACGCATTATCAATGGCAGGCTAACATGGCATCTGGAAGAAAACAAACTCTTAACACCACACCAAGCAGGATTCAGAAAGTACAGATCCACTGAAGATCAAATAACCTATATAGCTCAGGAAATAGAGGATGCCTTCCAAGAGAAAAAGCACACACTAGCAGTCTGGATAGATTTAGAAAAAACATTTGATAAAGTATGGAAGGAAGGACTGAAAGTAAAACTGCAAAAAATGCATGTTTGTGGAAAAATGTATAAATGGATCAGCCACTACCTTGAGAACAGAACTGCCAGGACAAAAAAGCAAAATGATGCTGTTGGAGCAAGGTGTCCCCCAAGGAGGAGTTCTTTCACCAACATTATTCCTAGCATATATAAATGACATCACGGAAAATTTTCCAGCCAGAGTACACACATCCTCCTTTGCAGATGACCTAGCCATATGGACATCTGAAAAATATATTAGTACAGCTAACAGCAGAATACAGCAAGCCTTATTAGCGCTAGAGGACTGGTCAAAATCATGGCTAGTGAAGATAAGTGAAGAGAAAACAACATGCACAGTGTTCTCCCTCTCAAATAAAACTCAGCAACCTAAGCTGGTATTGAATGGAAAAATATTGCGCCATGAAGAAAATCCAAACTATCTAGGAGTCACCTTTGATCGTCGCCTGACATGGAAGACACAGGTTGAGAAAAATCGAACAAGAGCAAGGCAGAGAATGGCAATCATGAAAAAGCTTGCTGGTACAACGTGGGGAGCAGATGAGAAAGTTCTCAAGAAGTTATATACTGGACGGGTGAGGCCAGTACTGGAATATGGCATTGCAGCTTGGGCAACAGCAGCTAAGTCAAACTTTAACAAAATAAGTAGAGTCCAACATCAAGGAATGCGAATCATAACTGGAAGCCTCAAGACAACGCCTATTAATGAACTAGAAAAGATCACTTGTTTACAACCAATGCAGGATAGAAGAGATAGCAGAGCCCAGCAACAAGCAGAAAAATTTAGAAGATTGACAGACCACCCTATGTATAAAAGGTTTAGTGGTTTTGGAAAGGGCAGACTGAAGCGTAGCAACTTTGTAGAAACTGCAAAACGAAAAATTAGGGCAGATCCCATACTTAACATATCAACAGTCAAACCCATTTACAATGCACACAAGTTCCCAGCTTGGAGACAGCAGCAACTGCCTGAGATGATAGATAACATTCCTGGTATTGAGAAAAAGAACACTCAGCATGAAACCGAAAGAAGAGAAATAACCCTAAACTACATAAAAGAACATTACCCAAGCAGCAATTGGACCCATGCATATACAGATAGATCAGCCAAAAATTCAATAGAGAATGGAGGAGGAGGAATTCTCCTAAATTTAAAAAATGGAGTGAAAAAAACACATTCAATGGCAACTGGAAAGTTTTCAAGTAACTTCAAAGCGGAGGTAGAAGCTCTGAAAACTGCAGCAGAAATGCTCTTGATGGAGGAAAATAAAGAGAAGCAAATAGCTATCTTCACAGATGCAAAGTCAGCTGTCTCAATACTGAAGAGCAATAATAGCACAGAAATAGCTGACCTAAGAGCAGCACTCCATGGTCTATGCCAGAAATCCAAAAAAGTTGTAATACAGTGGATCCCATCACATTGCAGTATACCTGGAAATGAAGAGGCTGACAGACTGGCAAAAGAGGGCGGACGACTACCACAGCCTGACATAGACATAACCTATAATGAGGCAAAGAGGTTGATAAAAAGCACCTATAGAACCAAATGGGAATCAGAGCATCCAGGTCACCAGAAGGATGAAGCATATTACAAACTCGACAGAAGAGAACAAGTAGCAATCTTCAGACTCCGCACAGGACATAACAGGCTGAAATACCACTTGTTCAATAAACTAAAGATAGGAGATACCGATGAATGCAATTGTGGAACTGGTAAAATGACAGCTAAACATTTGCTGCAGGAGTGCCCAACATATGCAGAACAGGGAAAGATATTTTGGCCCACACCTGCTTCATTTGAGGACAAGCTCTATGGAGATATCAACAAGCTCAAGTTGACTGCAGCTTACTTTAACTACATTCAGGTTGACATTTAAAGGTGCATGAAGAAGTATTTAGACTGCCGCACTTCATACCACAGGTATGTCGGTTACAAAAGCGCCCCAGAGGCATGAAATGGAATATTGCTTGGATAGCAAATCCATTACGTGGAAAGTCCGAACCAAAAGCTCACTGTGTGGGCTTCATAAAAGGTGGAAAAAGTGTCCTAGTGGCACGAAATGGAATATTGCTTGGATAGCAAATCCATTATGTGGAAAATCCGAATCGAAAGCACATTGTGTGGGCTTCATAAAAGGTGGAAAAATTGTCTAGTGGCACGAAATGGAATATTGCTTGGATAGCAAATCCATTATGTGGAAAGTCCGAATCGAAAGCTCACTGTGTGGATGTCATCTGCAGACTGCATACTTATGGTTTCCAGAAGAACAGCCTATGGTGAACGAAAGGCCCAATATACGGAAGTGAGGTTAAGCAGCCATGTGCAGGACGTGACGATTCCTTGGGTTAGCCCAGTACCAGAGCGCTGTGTGTCGGCTCTGCAAGTATGGAAGCCTCCTTGGATGGCGGGGAATGCCCATGGTCTGCCCCTGCCTTCCCTTGAGGGCTGACCAGGATGTCTTTGGCTGTTCTATATGGGCCAGCTGGGATGGGGGATAACACCACAACAGTGAGAGCCAAACGTCCTAAGAAACCCCCGGGAAGGTTAACCCGGTCAACAAATGCCCGCAGCTCTGCTGTAAACAGGCACAACGCAATCACGTCCGAAAAAATACTCCGGATGAACGAAGAAGAAGAAGAAGTATATATATTGTTTTATATATATTATTTAGTATAAGTAATATATATATAGTATATTTAGTATATAGTTTTATATATATATTATTTTGTTTTTTAGTGTTTTCATATTGTATATATATGTATATATATGTTGTATATATATTGTTGTATATATATTCACTGTCTCTCACTCGCACGCACGCACACACACACACTCTTACTGGCGCCTTGACTCTTGATAGACGATAGTTTGTAAAGTGGAGTTATACCTCTCCATAGCACAAAGCCTGGGCTGAATTTAGAGACCATGTGTTGCCCACGCAGCATGATCCCTCTCTTGGCCTGCCTAGTTTACTCGAGAGGAAAGGTAACGCCAATATACATCTGGCATTCTGGTGGTGGCAATATGCTCAGTGTACCTGTGCAGGCTGTTGGATTGCCGAGACTCCTACCTGTTCCACTTTTCACTTTGGACAGTGAGGAGCATTTTGTGTGATATTCACTGGCACAGGAGCTGAGCATAATGGGGACGAGCCGTTGCCGTAAAGTTGGAACCTAGACTAACTAACTAACTAACTAACTAACTAACTAACTAACTAACATCTGGAATAAGACCAGGTGTAGAAGAGCTGCCACATCAGCAAAGTAATACTCTTAACTGTCCGTCTGTCGGAGATTCCATCTTAGACCAATTGCTGACCAAGTCTTAGGGCCTGGTCTGCCCTGCCATTTAGTCTTTAGGTTGCATTTCCTTGCGCTAGGACATGTCTTGTACCCTCCCAGTTGCACTCCTCCGCACATATATATGTAAGTGTGTATTCAAAACTGTTCTCTCACTGGCTTCCTCTCTAGTTCTCTATATCTCCTAATCCTTCTAGTTGTCACACTATGTTCTAGCTTTTCATCTTCTAATAATGTAGCCAATAATTATGAGATAGAGCGGATGTACAGAAAAGCCACTCAGCCACCAGAAAGAAAAAAAAAACTTGCTTCTTTAACTGGTTTATGGCAAGACAATTCAACCATACACTAAAATGTTTATCTAAATATACAAATATTTTGACTTGTACATAAACATTTCCTGAATACAAATTGGTAGAGAAAGAAAACCTACAATAAACTAATAATAAAACTAAAAGTTTAACATACTAGAGGCATTCACTCTGCGACCATCAGTTTCTCATGGAGATGACTTGTGCCCGAGATGCTGATGAAAATATTGACTGGATTGCAGCAAAGACAGCTTGTGGTGGCAACGAGGCGTTGACTGCGGCGTGAAGTCCTTGCTTAGAATAGTAATCCACTAGTGGCTTGGTTTGCTTGTGGTAGGTGTCCAGTCGTTTCTTCAAGGCCTCGGCGTTGTCGTCCCCTCTTCGAACCAGAGGCTCACCGGTTATCTATGAGCCAGAAAGTGAAAAGTACTGGTCACATACCATTAAGGCATTAAAGGAATGTAGTGAGAACTGCTGAAGATAACTACCACCTTATGGACAGACCAGAACAGGTCATTATTCTGCGGTTCAGAACAGGACAAAATAGATTATGCAACCACATGTATAAAAATTCAAGATTGGCCAATCAGCCATGTGCACATGTGGATTGGCACCGCAGACAGCAGAGCACATACTCCAAGACGCCAAAATACAACATATCTAGGCAAATCTTTTGGCCTAGAGAGACAACAGTGGATGTTAAACTCTATGGACCACAGCATGAACTTATAACAGTTGAATTTATACAAGAGACAACATTGCAGTTGAGGACAAATTTCAAGCAAACGAAAGAAGTGGAAGCTGCTAGACAATAGCCTGCCGATACAAGGGTAAGAGGTTTAAATCTGCAGCGAGGTTTTGTAAATGTGACCCCCCAGATTCCAGGTCAACCCAGCCTAAAATTTGACCCCCAGATTCCAGGCCAACCCAGCCTAAAATTTGACCCCCCAGATTCCAGGCCAACCCAGCCTAAAATTTGACCCCCAGATTCCAGGCCAACCCAGCCTAAAATTTGACCCCCAGATTCCAGGCCAACCCAGCCTAAAATGAGTGTAAGAAATGTCTGGGGAAATAAAGGCAGCTGCCAGGGTACTGAGCACATCAGCAACCGAGTGCCGGCTGGTCTAGCTAGATGTGGCTCTAGACATTCTCTGCCATGCTTTCGGCTTGCCACTCTGTGGAAAGAAGACCAAGTTATATGGGATAGAACCGGGCACAATGAAGTTGAGCCTCTTGTCTTTAACCCATGCCGCATTAAGAAACAAATGAAAACTGTAAACGGTTAGAGAAATTAGACACAGACAGTTACAATTTTCGCACACGTTATGAGAAGAAATCATTTGGAGAACTTGGTGACAGCTGGCAAGATTGAGGGGAAAAGAACAAAGGGAATGCATAGTAGTAAATACCTGGATGGCTTGGCCATGTGGTATGGTCGAGACAAGAACACAGAGCTGATCCACGACTCTAGTGATCGTGTGAGATGGTGAAACATGACTGCCCAGGCTTATCAGCATGGCACATGATGATGATGATTTTAAGTCTAGTCTTAACATCATGAACATGTAGAAAGTCTTAAACATGCGCACGCCAAGTGTGCTGTGTAAAAAGGGGGAATGTAACGTTAAGTCGTCATCAACAAGATATGACATTCAAAGAAAAATGGCTCTTATCATATTTCAGAAACTAAAATATTTCAGCCACATCAAACGTCATAATGGTTTAGACAGAACTGTAATGGAAGGCATTTCAGTTTGTGTTAAATTTGAAAGTCAAACAATACCACTATGTTTCAAATCCCGAAACAACCACATAATCAATACCACTATGTGTTTTAAATATTTCAGCTAAAGTATTATTCATTTATTCACTTCATATGATTTATATCTCTGCAGTATACACCTGACGAGATGCAGCAAATGTGCCAGACAATAAATCGTGCAACATATTGTTTGTGTCTTCTGTGCTGACATCCAGCTGGATGCCTTTACTAACCAGAATATTACCTGATACATATTTTAGGCTGGTTTGACTCCAGAGGCCAGGTCAGTTTTAAAAAATTTGCTTTGATGTGGATTTGAATACACGATGACCGTGCCAGTAGGGAAGCTTACTAGCCACTGTGCAACAGTTCCCTCATAACATGTCACAAAAATCTGGACTGTCTACATCTAAACCTTTTAACCAATTTACGATTTTCATTTGTTTCTTGAAGAACATTTATAATCATCATGAAAATAAGATTTCAGCTTAGGCATACAGCTTACTACGTTGTAAAGTGAGAATACAAGAAACAGGGGGAAAAACTAGAGGCACGGGAAGCTGAGACAAGGGAATTAAGACAGTGGAAATTGAGAACGTGGAATTGAGACACAGGAAGTTAAGACACAGTAATTCAAGACAGTGGAAATTTAGAATGTGAAATTGAGATATTGGAAATTGAGAACATGAAAGTGAGATACTGGAAATTGAAAACGTGAAATTCAGATAGTAGAAATTAAGATATTGGAAGTTGAGACATTGGGAAGTAAAGGTAGGAAGTTGAGACGTTAGAAGTTGAGATGCTGGGAATTGAGGCATTGGAGGATACGCAGGAAATTGGGGGCATGTGAAGAACAGACCAAAACATTGAGACGCAAAAAGTACAGACCAAAACATTGAGACACAAAAAGTACAGACCAAAACATTGAGACACAGGAGGTACAGACCAAAACATTGAGACACAGGACCAAAACATTGAGACACAGGAGGTACAGACTAAAACATTGAGACACAGGAGGTATAGACCAAAACATTGAGACACAGGAGGTACAGACCAAAACATTGAGACACAGGACCAAAACATTGAGACACAGGAGGTACAGACCAAAACATTGAGACACAGGAGGTACAGACTAAAACATTGAGACACAGGAAGTACAGACCAAAACATTGAGACACAGGAAGTACAGACCAGAACATTGAGACACAGGTACAGACCCAAACATTGAGACACAGGACCAAAACATTGAGACACAGGAGGTACAGACTAAGGAACTAAGACACAGGATGTTGGCCATAGTTTATACACATCTGACTCACGTCGTCCGTCATAGGCTTCTTTGGTGGATTAAACTCCTCATGATAACTACGGCCACTCTTGATGTGGAACAGTCTCCCAGTTATCCGTCTCAGGAGGAGAGAGTCATCGATGGCAAACTCAATGACAGCATCCAACGGGCTCCTCCTTTTCTCCAGTAAATGATCCAGCTGTTGAATGGTTTCACATGTGTTAAATAGAACAAATATATACAATAAAACAAATATATTAAGCAGAACAAATATTTTAAATAGAACAAATATACTTTAAACAAATGTAAAAGCAGACCCGTGGCAGAAATTACCAGTTGGAGCCTGAAGTGTTGGGTTTTTGGATATATTAGGTCACAACATATGATGTGAGGTGGTTAGTTCTCTTCCTGGACCCCAGCACCATACTGTTAGTTCCATGTCCTTTACAGGACATTACAATCATCCTAGGCATTTATTGCCAGTATTCACCGGCCATTAGTGATTTACTAGACAATGTTGCATTCAGTAGTTTGCCATTGCTTTCAGAACGACCGGTGTCTCATACTGTCGAAATCAATGCAAAACGAAGAGGTCAGCATGGCCGAGCGGATAAGAACATGTGTTCTTAAACATCCGCTGTGTTGATGCCGAGGTAAGGGGTTCAACCCCTACACCGGACAGCTGGACTAAAATATTGACCTCTTGTCCTTGACTTGGGGACATAAATTACAAGTACCTCTTATGTCGGGGTGGGTTCGCCTGATGGCAAGAGACACTGTTAATAGGGAAAGCTAATTCACACGCAAAATTCAGTCCAGCACTACTAGAAGTAGTGCGTATGGACTACGATTGAGTTCAAAGCACGCGAGCGCAAACATTCGGCCCTTCCAATCACTCATCTTTCATTTCATCAATAGTGCATAATACATTCACATAGGAAAATACATTGTCAAATGAATGTTTAAACTAAACAATGCATATTACTATGTTACGAGACACATCCCTCACCCACCCACACACCCCCCTCCCACCCACACACACCCCCCTCCCACACACCCTCACCTAGCCATTCACATCCCCCACCCACCCACACACACCCCACACAAAATACAAAACACAAAAATAATAAATATGCCTACAACTGTAAATACAAAACTTGGATCGGCAATATTTTCAAACACTGCAAAGTCATTAAAATTACACCCTGTATTAAACAGATGTTAATATATTAAACATATTTGAATACATTTAAACAAATCTGAATACATTACAAATGTTAATCCATTAAAGAGATTTGATTATATTAAACATATTTAAATACATTAAAGAGATTTGATCATACGATCGGTCTTTGGTTTTAACAATCAACATCACACCCCTCTGAGCAAACCCACAGATGCTTAGTCTCCCTCAGCGAATTTCATAAGGTGTAGATACTGATCATTCCATTTTAGCAATAATGTGTGATTGCTGCTCCCATGCTAAAATTTGTTCCAGTTTCGTGATTACAACACTCACTACACGGAACACATACGTGTGTTATTTGACACGTCTGATGAATCTAGTGTGTACAACTACCATATGACTCGTCCATTTCATTTCTGTAGCGGAAGTCAGCACCCACAATTCAGGTATATCCTTTCAGCCAGAGAACTCAGTGGCTGAGAGGTGTGGAGATGATAACAAAGGCAGTCAGGTCATTTTTGGGGCTGTACTTGGCTGATAGGTACTGCGTCCATGGCCACTCCCTCCCCCAGTAGGAGGGCGCTACTGGTCAGTAAATCAAGGCAGTCAGGTCATCTTCGGGGCAGCACTTGGCTGATGGGCATTGCATTCATGGCCCCTCCCTCACCCAATACAAGGGCACTACTAGTCAGTAAGTCAAGGACACTTTTCATGCCTTAAAGCTCACTGGGCATATGGAGCTAAACCATATTTGTACAGAACAATCAGTACTCAGTGGGTCACATGGTCAGTACCACACAGGTGTCTTTTACTTCCCAAGACACTTCTTGGTATCCATCTTATGCCGGGTCGACCTGGCAGCCCAGGTCAATGTACACAATTTGAATTCACCCCAATGTGGATCAAACCTGTGACCTCTGGGCACTTCCCACCACCACAATCAACATGGCTGATAAATTATATCACCTAAATCTCCGCCGGAACACAAGAAGTTGAAGAAGAAAGATTTCCCTGAATGTATGTACATCAGATTAGCATAATGTTACTCATCATCATGTGCCATGCAGGTAAGCATGGTCAAACCAGGTCAATGGTTTCAAGTGCAGTCTCGAGCTCCTCCCCCTTTGTTGTGGCGAAATGCCAATGGCTCATGTCCTCATGCCTTCTTTCATTTTGGGTAAACAGGGGGAAACAGCTTTCGGAAGCTCTCAGTTCTCTTGTTCGCTCAATCACCATGGAAGATAGTTCTTTGGGTTACTTTAATAACCCGATCTTTTCATGGAGCGATTAGATATATGTCTTTCCTTTCGGGTAGACCCGATGGAGCGCCTTGCGCCAAATGCGCACTGGTGCGACTTCTTGGTCAATTCATGTCCGTTTCTAAACTTATCGTTACCCACTGCATAATGTCAAGATGTCAAGTTGAAGATTGGGACATTTTACATGCAGAATACTGCTGGGGTATAAAAGGTAATTCTAGGTTGTAATTAGTTCTGCACTTATAAATCTTTATTGTCTTAACTACTGAGATGAATGGGCGAATCGGCAGTCTTGCCATATTGGGAGGGGGTGACCGTTAGCCAATCTGGCTAAGAGTCTTGATCTTGGCTTAGCAAGGGAACAATTCTGAACAATAAATGTTTCCCAAATGATATCGCTTGTTCTTGGCAGCCGATAGACGAGTGCTATCTTTCCTTCTACGGCCTGAACTGGGCATACTGTCATCTTTCTGTAGAATATAATCATTAGATAGCTACGGTATGCCGGAAGGAGGGAAGGGCTCCTTGGGGATGGAGTCCACCAATCTATGATCTATCTTCTTGAGCTGGAAGAGGCTATCCACAGTGCTATCTCTTTCGTCTTTTAGTCGATAGGATGATGTCGGTGTCAGCATCCCCAATAAGCCCTTACAGGAGTAAGGAGTTAACACTAGGCTAGTAGAGAGACACCCAGACAGGGAAGACACAGACTACTATTAATACCTCACAGGGAGACACATTTGTGTCAGACCAGAGGGCAAAGAGTACGGGTGAGCGAGGGCTTTCCCCAAGCAATTGGGTTGCTGGTAACCGTGATAGGCCAGGTTACTCAAACTCACCAGCCAGCGTGCTGGCAAGACCAGGCACGCAATAGTAGCAATTGCACGGAGGGTAAAAGGGCTCGTGCTGATCCACGCTATGTGTAGCGGGACAGACTGACTGGAGACGGTAGAGAGGTCGGACGTATCCTTGACCAATACGATAGCTTTCTAGGCCATAGGCAAACTTAGGGCTATATCATTTAGATTGTGTAATGCTAGCATCATCTATCATCACGTTGATATATTCATATTGTGTAACCATGATGAAGCCTAATGCTTGTAGAGCCATTCACATGTCGGCTCTGAATAAATTGCATTCCTTTCGCAAATGTCATGAATTGTTATTTCGTGCAGTGCGAAAGTAGCGGAGTCTCGAAAGCTGCAGCGCACAGGTCGCTGACAGGCTAGACCCCGAATTGGTGTCAGAATGGTCAAAGAACCAACGCAAGCTGCGAATTAAGGTCAGAACACATTGAACGAACGCCAGCAGTACAATTACTGTCAGATTTCAGTGAACGTTTTCTGAACAGCCATAGCAGGCAGTTGTTGTAATATTCAACGAGCAGTTAACGCCAACATGCAAGTGGTATTATAAACCACTAAACGAACGCTAACTATCGATAAATATTACAAAGTTCTGTACCAGAATTAGTTCAATGCACGTTTCGACATTTGTGATGTATGATATATTGCAAAGTAATACAAATATTATTGTGATACATGCTATAAATTAAATTTTTTCTTGTGGTGAATTATACGATCGCCCAATTTGTGGAGTGTGAACCACAAGTGATACAAATTAGATCGGTAAAGTGTGAAATTCTACCAATATTATTTAGAAAGTGAGTTAATATATTAAAAGCAATTGAAATGTATAAAATCATCAGTGAACATCACCATCGTAACCACCGTGTACATTTCATTGAGTGTGATACAGCCATCAATGTCACCATTCTACGAAATCATTAAATAGAGTAGCGACGAACGGCAGCCTAGAACGAAGGTACGCCAGAGTCAAACGGCGAAGACAAGACGACATTGACGGCCATACGACTAATCATCTCACTTATCATCTAACAATCATTCAGACGATCATATCATTCATCATTAATACCATCTATCACTATTTATCACATTCTCATTCACCAATCGCATGAAATAGGAAATTATAGTAACATCATTATGAAATATGAAATATTTGATAAAATATGATGAATTGTGAGCTTGTATTTACAACGTAAACGTGTGTCTAATTTTTGCTGCTCTACCAACCAGAACGCAGCCGTGTGTCAGCAAATCAAACCAGTGTGTAGTGTCAATGACTGCGGTGGAACATCCCAAGTACCGCACTGTCCAACAAATTAGATGAGTATATTTTCCGAATATTTCGATATGCTCTAACGTAATCATGCATGTTCCTTTCCAGCAAATGATGTACATGTACTAACACATTATTGTATACTATTCTGTGCATATTATTATATTATCATTGTGAATTAACATTACGCCACAAAATGGCGTCACTAAATGAATGTATCCAGGCGGGCATCGCCATGGGCCACACTGGAGATAAACTAGAAAAATGGGCAGACCAAAAATATAAAGAAGAAAGAGCTCTACAGAAAGAGGAAACAGAAAGGAAAGCTGCTTTACAGAGAGAAGAAACAGAAAGAAAAGCTGCTCTTGACAGAGATGAAAGAGCATTAGAAAGGCAACATCAAAAAGAAATGAAAGAGATCGAGGAGGCCACTAAACTAAAAATGAAGGAAATGGAGGTAGATTCTAACATAATGAACTTCTCTATCTCACTGAGAGAACCTGAACTCATCTGAATCTATGGGTTATTTGAGGCACTGCCGGTACATTGCGGCGACTGCTCAGGAGAGAGCAGCGGCCGGACGGGGTAGTATCTTCTTTCCTATTCTTGCTAGGAATGGGGAACAACTCTTCTTTGATTACTCACACCACACTACAAGAGCTTTGTCATGAGAAAGGCATGGTTTGCAAGGGAGAGAGAAGCCGGGAAACGAATGTGCCCAATAATAATAAAGGCAGGGTATGAGTGTGTAGAGTGAGTCTTGTATGCAAAAGGGTGCATAGGGTAGCCGACAGGACGTCTACAAGTTGGAGGTCTACTCAAGCCAGGACGTAGCCAATCCAGGGGCTACCTGACATGTCACACCCATTCAAGCAAGCCACTTATATAACGGTCTTGGTAAGCCAAAATGCATAACCAATTTATTAACTGAGGCCCAATTGAACCTCAGGTTTGGGGTGCAGGAGTCAGCTTGGTCGCTCACTGAAATTTTGTCATCTACAGGATCCTTCTTTTGACAGTAAAGTGTGTTGAAAGACTCGACAGGGCTTCTATGCCCAAAGTTATAAGCACCTGATGAAACCAGGGCAAGTCAGTGGACATACCAGGTATAATGTTCCTAATTTTAAGGGAGAAGCATTACAAAAATTAAATAAGTGACACAACCACCACTCAAGTCTTCTCATCGACTTAAGGTCGAGTGTTTGCTGATGATTCTGTTTGGACATACGCAAATTCCCATCCGTGTTCGGGACAGCGAAAGACTCTGATTCATTCCCTATACACAATCTGGTCTCAGGACTTCAGTTCCCAACCTAAATTGTGCCAAGTGATCCCATGGCATTTTCCCAGACCAGATGAGTGACTATATCGTGTTGGCCTCGGAAACTGGGAAGCTGTTTGTCACATGCCTGTGTTCAGTGGCATTAAGGTGAGTGGCCGTACAATATAAACAGTTCACGAGGTGAAAGGGCATTCACCGGAAAGAAAATATAAGGAGATAAACGGGGTTGGGTGTAAGGTAGAGGGGCTGCAAGAAGAGGCAGACAGTTGAAGCAGTGAGGTGGGGTTTGTGTGGATTATTGTGAGGAGGCATAGAATTGTTTAAAAAGACAGGGACAAAGATTGACGGGGCAGTTGATGTTTGGACTCCGAGCTGAGAGGGAGTGGAGTCTAGACCGGACCAGGAGAAGGTCGTGGTCTGAGAAAGTGAAGAATTGTGACGGAGTTCGGAAGATAACTCCGCACTGTGGGTTCCAGGGATAGTGAGTGGAATTCGAGACCCATAGTGGGTTACTTTGAGTCGGGCCTAGAGAGAGGCTAGTATACCTGTCGTGTGGGACGAGATTTTAGTAGCCTTGAGAGGCAATGTTATTCGAAGTGTTCCATTGGGATGGAGATATATTCTTAGAGAATTATTGTTCCTGGATTTATATGCTACATGTGTCTGTGTTAATTCAGAATTAAAGGAATATTATGTGCGCAAATTAACGCTTGTTCACTGACTGGTGTTTGGTGGTGATGCATCTTGGTTAATCTGTTGTTAAACATCACATTTTACAAGGACATACCCTAGACACAACCATAGCCACTCTATCTGTCACTTAGTCAACATTCACTTTGTGTCAGAGAAGATTTCTGAGGGCTCTCCGGTCAAGAATAAACACCATTTTCAGGAGACAGCGCATTTCGAAAGTGTCGGAGAATTAATACAGAGTCCACGAGAAACCAGATAAAAATAACACTTCTCACTCAGAGAGAGAGAGAGAGGTGGACAGCGGAGCGAGTCCACGGTATAAACACTGGGTTTTTTCCGTGCGGGAACTGGGTAGCACAGAGGTCACGAGAAGGTCAGGACAGGTAAATTGGATACCAGGCAGTATTTCTTCAGCTATCAGGGACGTCAGAAAATTAACGCAAACAGGCGCGTGTGTTTATAGGTCAAGTGAACAGTACAAAAAGTCGGCGCCATGATACTGGCAAAATGATATCCTGACAGGTGCGTGTGGGTGTGACGAAGACAGGATTTAAGACAGTGAGCAATTTCGTTGGGAAGTCCTGGGCGTGGTGAGACATCTTGTGTGTGTGTTGAGGACAAAGCACAGTGTGGTTGCAGGGCGATAGGTTAAGAATTCACCACAGGTAAAACGACGGGTGAGGACGGTGGAAATTGTGAGTCGCCACGGACAAATTGGGTTGACAAGAGGGTCAGTGCTGTTTACGAGGACAGCGAGTGTGTGTGTGTACGGCGTCTTCAGAGTTCGGCGCAGATAATAAGACGGAAAGGGGCGCCAGGGGAGTTACGAGGGTAATTCAGGGTTAAAAACTCGCCAGGAGGAGGGGAGTTATAGGAGTAAAGTGTGGGGAACACACAAAGGTGACAATCGTTGCTCCACAGAAAAGTAAAAGTTTCTACACGGATTATTATGATAAAGAGAAACAGAGATGACCTTGTGAGTCAAGGCCGAGAACCAGGGAATTTGAAAGAAAAATTTCCACTGAGAATAACACGTTGGGTTTCTACTGAAACTAGGATTTACGTTTAACGTCTTTGTGTGTGTGTGTCATCATCGGCAAACAAACCACAACAGTCATTCAGGTGCCGTCTTCGCAACTATGAGCGCATTTCTTCACCAAAAAAGACTTGCAAAGCGGATTTAAAGCGCGTGATCATTTTCTGCCATTCGTTGATTTAACCGGGTCAGCAACAGTGAAACCATACCATCACTTCAAAGCGACAGTGACTACGCAGATAAACATTCATTGATTTTAAAGGTATTTTCGGCTCCCCAAAACGCAACGAAAACCCAATATTTCTGGCAAAACAAGAGCGTTCACATACATTATACAATCACAGGCCAACTCTACAGGGAGGGTTACAAAAACGTTACGGACTGTGTAGAGACAAGGCGTTGGGATAATTATCATCATCTTCAACTTTTACGACAGTCGAAAATCGTGTCATCACGTCAACAAAAAGTGACAACGCATGAGAACATTAATTCATTGTGGGAATCTAACGTCGTAATCTTTTCAAAACAGTAACGGACAAACATTTCCAGGCGATTTTCGGACACTATTAAAAACAAACTAAGGACTTTTGTAAGATTCTACCATCACATTGGTGGCGGCAACCCTTGTTTGCTTCTGTTGTTCTCATCGTCCTAAGTATTGTTGTTGTTGTGCGTTACGTAAATATTTGTATGTGGTCCAGTGTTCGTTATAATTAGGATATTTTTGCATTGTTTCTCGAAATGCGGGAGACGGCGCAAAGGTGAAATTGTCTAGGTACATATTGTATGTTGTTGAGAGACAGCTGACGAGTCAGTTTGTTTTGTGCTGTGGCATTGGGTCGTCTCGACATTATACACGGTGTCCAAGTGTCTACGTCAGATCTATGTACATTATTCATTTTATATTTGTTCTTTTTACTGTTTTCTCTTTACTGTTACATATAATATTTGAGTTCTTTGGATATATGGTATTGGTGTAATTCTTATGTTAATATAGCTTCTATCTAGATGGTATTTGTCAGTTTATATTATGCGCACGGTATGGTCTTTCATGGGCATGTTTATGTCAGTGGTTTTTATTTCTAGGTAATCATCCGTCTGCGTTTCACCGGCCTATGCGTCTAGCGTTTAATAGTTGGCACTTAGTGTGTATCATGCATTTGTGTATGTATATGTATGTTTAAAACTATTTCCAGGAATTGTTCTACAGTTATTTGATATATATATATATATATATATATATATATATATATATATATATATATATATATATATATATATATATATACGAGGGAGTATAGTTAATATTCCCACCTCACTACCTAGTGCTTATAGAGTGACTGGGTGAGTCTAGAGTGATATTGTAGCACTACGGATTTACGTACACAGGGAGTGCGGGTGTACTTAGGGAAGTGACACAAAGACTAACAGCAGAGTCTGTACATTTATAGTTGGCTGATTCACAGCAACGTGTCCACAAGTACAAGATGCCTACTTTAATGGAATATATTGAAGCAGGTGAACGAATAGGCCTGAAGGGTAAAGAGTTACAGGAGTATGCCGAAGCAAAAGAACAACAACAGACGGAAAGAGAGGAGAGGCATAATGAACGCGAGGCAAAACGTCTACAGGAAGAGACACAAGTAAAACTAGCTGAGATGGAAAACAAACGTCTACAGGAAGTAAAGTTAGCTGAAATGGAAAACAAGCGTTTACAGGAAATTGAGAAAGAGAAGATCAAGAGCCAGATGCAAACTGAAATCGAGTTAAGAAAACTAGAACTATCTTCGAAAGGTCAAAGTGAGGAAAGCAGAAGACCTTTGCAGTCGTCACAGAGACTAAAACTGCCATATTTTACAGACCGGGACCATCTTGAAACTTATTTGTCTAGGTTCGAATCTTCAGTGAAAACTTTAGGCATTCCAGAGGGGGAATATTCTATGAAACTTGGTGAGTTGCTTACGGGTAAGGCTCTAGATACAATGTTTAATTTACCGGTAGAAGAAAGAAACAACTACACTATCTTACGTCAACGTTTGCTGACAAAGTTCCAACTCGCTGAGCATGGATATAGGACAAAGTTTAGACAGTTAGTGCCAGAGACAAATCAAGATTTCACAGACTTTGTTAACACAGTAAAGAACACATTTAACAAATGGATGGAGCTTGCAGAAGTAGGGAAAGATTTTAATAAATTAGTAGATCTAATGTTAAGAGACAAGGTAGTATCTGCATGCAATTCTAATTTAGTGGCGTTCTTTGAGGAACGGAAGCCAAAGGACATAGACACAATGTCACAGTTAGGGCAAAATTACATGACTGCACATCCAAACAGTTCTATTGGTAGACTTATTAGTGAGGAAATAGTCTGTGCAGCGTATACGAAACAGGACCAGAATCCAGTTATTAGACCAAGATCAAAAAGTGTAGATTTAACACAAAGATATGAGGAACAAGAACCTAATGACAATGGTTCCCGTGGCAACTATTTTGGCAGAGCAGGACGGTACCCATACAAAAGGGGGAATTTTCAGAGACGGTCAAATAGTTATGCCGGATGTTGGAATTGTGGGAGCTGGAGACACAAATTGGCAGATTGTGATGCACAACCATCAGATGGACCAACGAACAACAGTAAAAGGGAGATCACTTGTTTCAAATGTGGAAGGAAGGGGCATGTCAGTCATCATTGTAGGATGAGGGAAACGGAGCATTCTAATGCAGCACAAGTGATTGAGACTATCAACAATGAAGATTGTAGTGGGTGCAAACCTCTTTTTGAAAAAGACGGGCAACCAGTCTTAGTGTGTGGTCATACAGTGAAAGCAGGATCAGCAGTCCATGATGGAGGTAGTCTGAAGATGCACCATGGATTTGTTAATGATAGGCCAGCGTTAACAATTAGGGATTCCGGATGTACGTCCATCGGGGTGAGAAAGAGTTTAGTGCATACCACGGATTATACAGGGGAAAAGATTAGATCCATAACATTTAATGGGACAGTAGAATTCTACCCATTAGCCATAATAACAGTAAAAACACCATATATCACTGGAAGAGTGACAGCGTGTGTTTTGGACTCACCAGTGGCTGATTTGATCATAGGAAATGTTATAGGAGTTAAAGATTGTACAGAAGAGGAAGTAGTTTATTGGGACCAAAAATATAGTGTAAGCAGTAATGAGGTAGTTACCACAAGAGGACCTAAATTAGAGAGTATAGCTGAGGTAGAAGATGCACTTGAAGTAGACACAGGAACTCAGGACAAGGATAGTACAGCTGAGCAGATGAGAATGGAGCCCAAATATAGTGCTAGTGGCTCCCAGAGACAAGATACTACTCTGAACAAATGTTCCCAAGGTTGTAGTAGAGTAGAAAATAGTCAGTCAGGGAAGGGTAGATGGTGTTTCGAGAGGAAGAACAATGTTCTCACTCGCAGCTTTTCAGATAGCAGAACTGCACGTGGGCAAGGAGCAGTACCTTTAGCACACAGAGACCGATATACTAGAACAGCTCAGGATAGTGCATGTGCAGGGCACATAGGCATAAGGCATATGCAGCAGAAAGCAAGGTGCCAGATAAATGGGCCAAGATTGAATAAAGAGTTCAGACTAAACAGAGACTCAAGTGTAACGGTGCAATATGCAGATAGAAAAGTTGAGTTAGGTCTAAAGAGTGTTCGCGACATTACTGACCCAGGGCTAGGGATAGCAAACAGATGTTGTAATTGTAGAGGTACCATGAGTCATGGGTACATGAAAGGTAGACACAGCATCGACAGGAATCAGAGGTGGGTTAATGCAAGAACAGAACCACCTGATATAGGGTCGGTACACAAATAGTATTGTGTGTTCGTGAAGTAGTAAGAGACCTGTGGGTACATAAGTATAATGCTTTCCTATGACGTATTATTATTATTATGTGATGTAGTAGTTCATGCATTGATACAAAAGATAGAAAGATGGTTGTATTTATGTGTGGGGAATATAGGAGTTTACTATGAGTATTTGATATATTATTAAGTGTGGTAGCTAGAGTAAGTTGGATTTATACTAACGACTACCCAGGCAATGTGTCTGGGTCACATATTTGATAAGTATGAGTCTCCCAACATTTGAAAACGATGTTTTCTTTTGAGGGTGGGGTAGTGTCACATGCCTGTGTTCAGTGGCATTAAGGTGAGTGGCCGTACAATATAAACAGTTCACGAGGTGAAAGGGCATTCACCGGAAAGAAAATATAAGGAGATAAACGGGGTTGGGTGTAAGGTAGAGGGGCTGCAAGAAGAGGCAGACAGTTGAAGCAGTGAGGTGGGGTTTGTGTGGATTATTGTGAGGAGGCATAGAATTGTTTAAAAAGACAGGGACAAAGATTGACGGGGCAGTTGATGTTTGGACTCCGAGCTGAGAGGGAGTGGAGTCTAGACCGGACCAGGAGAAGGTCGTGGTCTGAGAAAGTGAAGAATTGTGACGGAGTTCGGAAGATAACTCCGCACTGTGGGTTCCAGGGATAGTGAGTGGAATTCGAGACCCATAGTGGGTTACTTTGAGTCGGGCCTAGAGAGAGGCTAGTATACCTGTCGTGTGGGACGAGATTTTAGTAGCCTTGAGAGGCAATGTTATTCGAAGTGTTCCATTGGGATGGAGATATATTCTTAGAGAATTATTGTTCCTGGATTTATATGCTACATGTGTCTGTGTTAATTCAGAATTAAAGGAATATTATGTGCGCAAATTAACGCTTGTTCACTGACTGGTGTTTGGTGGTGATGCATCTTGGTTAATCTGTTGTTAAACATCACATTTTACAAGGACATACCCTAGACACAACCATAGCCACTCTATCTGTCACTTAGTCAACATTCACTTTGTGTCACTGTTGTTCGAACAACCGACGCTGGATAGAGAGACTGGAAACTTTGCCCGGTGAGGCAGTTGTGAAATGACAGGACAATTTAGAGATCTGTGCTATATGATGTTCAGAGTTTTCTGGCTTCATTTCTGGACTAGAGTTATCTCATCAGTTTGGTTTTTCTAGACTTTTATAGGTTTATCTGTCTTGGTGTTCTTCTGTGTTGTATTTATTACGGTATTAAATTCTAATTATAGTGACTGAGACGATCGTCATGTTACGTTTGTGTCAGCCAGAAATACACTGCAGGAAATAGACCCTGAGGTCGAAAGAGAGAGTGACAGTAAGTCCGGGGAACGGATGAGGGTTGGCAGCAAAGACCTATCCCCAGCCAGGGCAAAAGAATAAGTTTGAAATATCGTGACGGGACTATTTGGGACCCTCCCCATAGCTTGTTACATGTGTGTTGGAGGAAACATGGTATGTCATGGTTCACCAGCTCACAAAATTACCAGTTTTGGATTGGGTCTGTGTCCTTGTTTAATAATGCCATGTGGTCAAGCCATCTAGATATTAATCTCTCTGCCTTCCCCTGACTCTGTTTCCTGATAAGTTTGCCAGTTGTCACCAAGTTTTCTAGTTTATTTCTCCTCATCACATGCCCAAGACTGTCTGCTGGTAATGTTAGGCCAACGTGGCCAACAGGATTAAACTGCTCTCGCTTAAACTTCCAGTACGTGCATGGAGGAGTATCGGGTTCAATCCTTACATAGTGGGACTCAAACATTGGCTTCTTGTTCAGAAAGCAATGGCAAACTATTGAATGTTAAATTGCCTAGTTAATCAACAAACTCTAATGCTACTTTATAAACACAAACTGTAATGTTACTTTATAAACAGAAACTGTAATGTTACTTTATAAACAGAAACTGTAATGTTACTTTATAAACACAAACTGTAATGTTACTTTATAAACACAAACTGTAATGTAACTTTATAAACACAAACTGTAATGTAACTGTATAAACAACCTGTAATGTTACTTTATAAACACAAACTGTAATGCTACTTTATAAACACAAACTGTAATGTTACTTTATAAACACTAGCTGTAATGTTACTTTATAAACACAAACTGTAATGTTACTTTATAAACACAAACTGTAATGTTACTTAACTGACCTTCTCTGCCTGGACAATTGTACGAGGAAAACCATCCAATAGGAACCCATTCCTGCATTCTGGTTTATTCAGGTTATCATTGACCAGCTCCAGGACCAACTCATCGCTGACCAACTGGCCAGAGTCAACCACTCCCTTGATGCGCTTGCCTAGTTCACTCCCGGAGGCAATCACCGCTCGCAGCATGTCACCTGTGGAAGACAACCCCTAGATGCTTCCAGAACTCTCCAAGAAAAACTCTTCAATGAATCTTTTCAGTCCATAAGCCCTAATCAATCTGTTGAATCCATAAGCCCTAATTAATCAAATGAATCCAAAAGCCATAATTAATCTTTTGAATCCATAAGCCCTAATTAATCCTTTGAACCCACAAGCCTATATTAATCCCTTGAATCCACAAGCCCTAATTAATCCTTTGAACCCATGACCTTATATTTATCCTCTGAATCCACAAACTCTAATTGATCCTTTGAATCCAAACGCCCTGCATTGAGGATTGAGAATTATTTTGTTATATACCCTAATCCTACTTTTTCAGGCTAAGAGGAAGTATCATGTGATACAGTGGCCTGCCAGCTTGGTGGTCATGTGAGTGAATCTCCATTGTGGGGGAGATATAAGCCCGCAGGCCCGCCCAGCCTTGATCAGGTGCAAGGAAACACCCGGAGAAGTAAAGGCGAGTGGCGCTGTGTTGACCACTCCCACTGAATGCTGATTGGTCTAAAACAATACGAGACTAGCATCATAAAGCCAATACATCACAGGTCGTGTCAAAGTTATGAGAAGAAATAAACAAGAGAAATTGGTAACAACTGGCAAGATCAAGAGGAAAACTAGGGGAAGGCAGAGAAGTAAATACCTGGATGGCTTGGCCACATGGCATGGTCGAGACAAGAACAGAGAGCTGATCCACGACTCTGGTGATCTTGTGAGATGGCGAAACATGACCACCCATGCTTATCGGCATGGCACATGATGATGATGATGATGATTACTAGTGTCCCTCGTCATCAGGCGAACCCGCTCCGACTTCTGAGGTACTTGTAATTTATGTTCCTCAAGTCAAGGACGAGAAGTCAACATTAGTTGAACTGACCGAAGTAGGGGTTGAACCCGTTACCTCTGCATCAGCACACCGGAAGTTTAAGAGCAAGTGCTATTATAAATTTGCCCATTCTGACCTCAGTACCGGGGCATGTCTTGGGTAGTGAAGGCGCCAGTGCGACCCTGACCTTAAATGCCGATTGGGCTATAAAAATATGGGGCCAGTGCCATATGTCCATTATGTCTGAAGGCGTGTACAACAGTCCTTGACCTTGTTTGATAAAGATTAGCTGTTGATAAGTGGCAGACACTGTAAGTTTAAGCCAGTTATCTAAAGATTACCTGTTGACAAGTGGCAGACGCTGTAAGTTTTAGCCAGTTATCTAAAGATTACCTGCTGACAAGTGGCAGACGCTGTAAGTTTTAGCCAGTTATCTAAAGATTACCTGTTGACAAGTGACAGACGCTGTAAGTTTTAGCCAGTTATCTAAAGATTACCTGTTGACAAGTGGCAGACGCTGTAAGTTTTAGCCAGTTATCTAAAGATTACCTGTTGACAAGTGGCAGACACTGTAAGTTTTAGCCAGCAGCGGGGCCTGTCAGAGAAAATACCACAAGTGATTATTGTTATTTTAGTTGTAAAGAACATGCAAACAAGTGTCATTACTGCCTACAGTGTCATTAATGCCTACAGTGTCATTACTGCCTACAGTGCCATTACTGCCTACAGTGCCATTAATGCCTACAGTGTCATTACTGCCTACAGTGTCATTACTGCCTACAGTGTCATTACTTCCTACAGTGTCATTACTGCCTACAGTGTCATTGCTGAATACTGTGTCATTGCTGAATACTGTGTCACTGCTGAATACAGTGTCATTACTGCCTACAGTGTCATTACTGCCTACAGTGTCATTACTGCCTACAGTGTCATTACTGCCTACAGTGTCATTACTGCCTACAGTGTCATTACTGAATATAGTGTCATTACAGCCTACATTACCTTGCAGTACAGGGCACGGGTGTCGTGAGCCTGAGGAATTAAAGCCGCCTGGCGAACTGAGACGGTTAGGGTTTTCTTTTTGCCCCAGACAGAAAAATTCATCACCCTGACGAGGGTCTGAATTCTGGTCTCCCAAATGGGAGAGTGGCATCATAGCCACTCGGGCAGACGGTCCTTCACATGATAATATTGCTGTTGTGATGCAAAATGTTGGGCACTGACACATTTTGGCCATGGAACAATGAGGTGGGATGGAACAATGAGGTGGGATGGAACAATGAGGTGGGATGGAACAATGAGGTGGGATGGAACAATGAGGTGGGATGGAACAATGAGGTGGGATGGAACAATGAGGTGGGATGGAACAATGAGGTGGGATGGAACAATGAGGTGGGATGGAACAATGAGGTGGGATGGAACAATGAGGTGGGATGGAACAATGAGGTGGGATGGAACAATGAGGTGGGATGGAACAATGAGGTGGGATGGAACAATGAGGTGGGATGGAACAATGAGGTGGGATGGAACAATGAGGTGGGATGGAACAATGAGGTGGGATGGAACAATGAGGTGGGATGGAACAATTCCTTTACTTGTAATCTTTACTTCACAGATAATTCTAAAACTTATCTGGTGTAAAGACTATTTAATCATCATCATGTGCTATGCTAATACGCCATATCACACGATCAATACTCTCAGACCTGGCTTATATTCTTGTCTCAATTATGTTATGTGGCAAGGCCATCCATATATTAATCTCTTTGTCTTCCCCTTGCTGTCTTTCCATCAAGTTTGTCAGCTGTCACTAACTTTTCATGTTTATTGGCAGCAGTTTGTTCCCAATAAATGTTCTTTACAAGTCTAATATCTTTTCCATCATTTTGTAAATATACATACATATTTATCAGATGGTACTACCTGCTTTCAGTTAGTGCTGAATGTTGGGCAGCGCTCACCAAACCCGAGACCCCACATTGTGCCAATGGCTTCAGGTGGAGGAGCGCAATCTAAAGACTAGATGTCATGTCAGGACAGGGCAGGGCAGACCAGACCCTAAGCCTTTGTCAGCAACTGGTCTAGGATTGAAGCTCCGACAGCGTGTCTTGTTCTAGATGTATTAATGTTACCTTTCCTCTGGAGTAAACAGGATGGCCAACAGAGGGATCATGCCGCATGGGCAACACATGGTCTCTACAACTCAGCCCAGGCTTTGTGCTATCGAGAGGCATAACTCCATCCCTGGTCCTAGCCATGGGTTGTGGTTATTATACCTTATTTGAAGGACAATGTAACCAGCCACTCTCAGCTTCCTTGATAAAGAATACCCACAAGACCTCTGGATCCGAGTCTACACAGATGGGTCAGCACAAAATGCTGTTCGAAATGGAGGAGCGGGAGTGTACATAGAATACCCAAATAGTACTAGGGATACAGCTAGAGTACCGACAGGAAAGTACTGCCATAACTACGACGCTGAAATTGAGGCAATCAAGATAGCAACAGAGAAATTACTAAATACCAGCAATGGTACACAACCTGTGGTGCTATTGACAGATGCAAAATCAGTACTCAAGGCGCTCCTGTCTGGGAAATTGCCAGTACTAAGGACACTACTTTCTGAACTTAGCAGTCAACATAAGGTCACCATACAGTGGATACCATCCCACTGTGGAGTACCCGGGAACGACAGAGCTGATCAATTGGCTAAGGAAGGAGTCAAAGAAGGACAGCCTGATGTGCCCGTTACATTCCACCAAAAGAAAAGAATGATCAAATCAGTCAGAAAGCCACCAAAACCTGCTCAAGATGACTACCACGTTATGGATAGACCAGAACAAGTCATTATTCTGCGCCTCAGAACAGGGTACAATAGATTACGCAACCACATGAATACAAAATTCAAGATTGGTGAAACAGCCATGTGCACATGTGGATTGGCGTCGCAGACAGCAGAGCACATACTCCAAGACTGCCCAAAATATAACATATCTAGGCAAACCTTCTGGCCTAGAGCGACGACAGTGGAAGATAAACTCTATGGACCGCTGTGTGAACTGAAAAAGACAGTTCAATTCATACAAGAGACAGCATTGCAGTTATAGACATATTTCAAGCGAACGAAAGAAGAAGAAGAAGGACAATGTAACAAACTATCGTCTGTCACGACGGCCAGGTGCCAGTAACTATCATCACGACATGCCTTACTCTATCGAAAGCCTTTGTGTAGTCAATGAAGCAGAGATGTAGGTCTTTGTTTGCTTCTATCAAAAATTCTCTGAATGTTCCCAGCTTTTGTTGTATCCTTGCCTTCTCCCAACACTCTCTGAATGTTCCCAGCCTTTGTTCTATCCTTGCCTTCTATTAACCCACATTGTTTCCCTCATAATTTGGGTTGTATTGTCTTCCTAACTCACTGGATGATGATTCTTCACTAGATATTAATCACCTCTGTCTATAATTCCCATCTTTGTGTATATTTAGGTCTCCCTCTTTTATTTTGCCCTGTAGCTTCCAGGGGAAGAACTTTCTAGTTACTCTATTAACAAGTTTTCTCAGTGTGTGATCAGTGTGAAGATTGTAAACTGATTAGAGTCATTAGACCTAGACAGTCACAATTTTGTGGGCATGTTATGAGAAGTAATGAATTGGAGAACTTGGTGACAACTGGTAAGATCAAAGGGAAGAGACCAAGGGGAAGACCGAGAAGTAAATACCTGGATGGCCTTGTCACATGGCATGGTCAAGACAGAAACATGGAGCTGATCCACGACTCTGGTGATCGAGTGAGATGGCAAAACATGACTGCCCACGCTTACCGGCATGGCACATGATGGATCTGCCCAGCGTGTGATATGCCCAGTGTGTGTTCTACCCAGTGTGCGTTCTGCCAGTGCCAGCCTTTAGAAATACACCCAAGAATCATAAACTGGAGAGACCGCCCCCAGATAGTGTCAGAGAGATAAAGGGGCTGAAACATTCACTGAAGTTGGGGGGGGGGGGGGGGGGGGGGGGGAAGAGACACTTCTCCTGATGTCTGGAAGCACCCTGTTGTGCATGCTCTGAGGAAGGGTTTATATCACTCACTGCCAGGACATTGAAAGCACTGTGGATAGTACATTTAAGATAACAGAGGAGGGTAGGGGAGGAAGTGAAGATGAAAATATGTTTAAGTTAAGACAACATGAGCACAAAGCTGGACAGTATGTTAAAGGAATCATGTTTATAAACAGAGGCTCAATGTTGGACAGTATGTTAAAGGAATCATATTTATAAACAGAGGCTCAAAGCTGGACAGTATGTTAAAGGAATCATGTTTATAAACAGAGGCTCAAAGCTGGACAGTATGTTAAAGGAATCATGTTTACAAACTGTGGCTCAATGTTGGACAGTATGTTAAAGGAATCATGTTTATAAACAGAGGCTCAAAGCTGGACAGTATGTTAAAGGAATCATGTTTATAAACAGAGGCTCAAAGCTGG